>CM061136.1:207962280-208085670 GCA_030789695.1 Scilla litardierei
ACAGTAAATTTGTGGAAAGTAGTGTATAGAGACACGCTTATTATTGTATAATATAAAATTATGTACACACCAAACAAAATTTAAAAGGTGACTTCAAACAATATTATTTCTAAACACATGATTTGGATAAGTTCATTTCATCTTGTAGTGTTACATTTTCTAGTTGTCTTAGTCATACACAAGATCTCAAGGATAAACACAAAATTACATGTATGCCCCCACAAAAATACAAGCACACACCTATAACATAGAAATGTAGATGTAATTGTTTCATACACGCATCTAGCAAGTATTGAAAAGTGTCCGGCATGTATCCGGGAAGTGTCCACGAAGTGATGATGTTCAGTGCTGCTATCGACATATCCAATACAGCTACAGCTACATGATAGAAGTGCCCATGCTACATAGACAATGGTGATTAAAAAAATTCCAGGCAATGTTAAATTTCAGTTCAGATTTGCATGGTTGTATGGAGATGTTGTTGGCTTCAGTATCTTTGTTGTCCTTTTGTCCTATTAAAAAGCTTGTGTGTGTGTAATACACACACAGACCCTATATATTTTTCAGATACACTATATGTATGTGTGCATTATATACTATAAAACTATTTGGCTCCATCATAGTTCTGAAAAACATAGATAAATAAATAAATGACCTTCACTTAAAATATGAAGATGGCAACAAAATAAAACCAAATCTGATAGCTTAACATGTGGAAACATACAAGCTCGTAAAAGGCTAAACTCTGCTTTTGGCATGTTTCAGATTAAGTATACAATCTGCATTTTGATTGCCTACTCAAATTAAATATAATACTTTTGCCTTTTCCTTTAATGTGCTTCATATGATAATTTTTTACAAGCAAGGTAAAAAGAGTTAAAATCTTATAAGGAGAAATCAAATGGCTGTTTCATTTAAAATAACTTGGATGTAAATATTCACTGGTGTTTCCCTCAAAAAATATATACTGGCGATATGCATACATACATGTATACGACATACTTATATATATGAGAAATCCGAGATATGGTAAAGTTGGTAAAGCAATACGCTATGAATGACAAGTAGGTAGAAGGTTTGTTGGCTAGGATGTTCTTGTGCATATAAAAATGGCATGAGAAACATCAACCATGATTATAATGCTATAATTCAGCCAAAAAATCACTTACAGGACGAATTCCGGTTTGTAGGAGAAACTCGAGAGCAGCATGACAAAAGAAACCAAATCTATCCGAATCATTCCTACCATATACACATCCTACCCAAAACATCCTGCAAAAATAATATTGGTAGAAACAATTTAATTTAAACTTTAAATTTTCAGAAAAAGAAAATTATCCAATTTTATTAATTTTCACAAGTAATTTTGTAGAAGCACGGTAACTGTGTGCGTCTCACATAGTATGCCCACTACTTTCTAGCTAAGGTTGAATATGAACTAAATGATAGGGAAGATTCAAGAAAATAAGAAGGATAAAAAAGAAATATAGTTAGTGCAATGCTTTTATAGGGATATCATGTCAACCTACTGATCAATGATTTGGGGAGAAAGTGATGCATAAATGATAAATCTAATTTTAAATATATGCTTTGCCCAAATAGAACTTTAGGTCTAGCAAGTAAACATGGTCCAAAGCGTAAATGAAGTTACAACAGGAATCAACAACTACAACCCAAGTTGAATGTGTAATACTCTGTCTTATGTTGACACATTGCTTAAAGGAGGCTTATCATATGTTAACACATGTGACATTAGACGAACAGGATTGGATGTGAGCTCAAAATGGAAACTTGAAGGTTTTCTATCTTCTTTGAACTGCAGGATGGCTTGAAGAGGCATTAAGTACCCATATTGAAAACAGTCATAACATGTGTTCCATGTGCATCTATAAATTCTAATGTTATGACATAACAATGAGATATTCAAAGAGAAAATTGAAAAAATGCAACTGAATACTACCTACCCATTTTGAGGTTCTAAGAAGTAGACAGAAAGGCCTTCAACCTTTCCAAACCAGACTTTAATTTCCGTCCTACCCCAGAAAAAGCTTTGGCAGAAATGAAAGTCCTTCACCTAAATTGCAACCGACCTAGATTAGTATGGAAATATTCCTCCACAATGTATACCCGGATACATAAATATAGCAACAATTATATAAACTCAATTTTTTACTGAATATAAAAGTAAACCTATAGCATTCTTCCTTCAATTGAGTTACTAGAATTTTCAGCAACTAAATAATCATTGCCAACTGCTGGTATAAAAGGAATCCTCAGTTTGCATGAACATCAAACGGGTGAATCTAATCTGCCAAAGGCAAAGGAAATTCAGCATTTACATCACATAAAACAGGGTTAAAGCCCAAAGACATAGTCATCATAATGTCAAAACAGACAATGCATTCTCGTATTCTTTTCCACTGAACAATTTAGGTCTGGTTAACATTTTTTTCTATTCACCTTATATATGTAAGCACTTTCCAGATTTAGATCTAGGTGTCCCTGATAGAATCTTGAAGTCCTGCCACTGCACCAGTGGTGAGGGTCAAGGGATATATTTCTGTATCTTTGAATGGAAGTTCCTAGAAATACTGTCATGTAGAGAGCTTCGTCCATTTCTCTATCTGGCCTAAGAGTATCATTACACAGTTACTTGGATATACTTCGCTACAATAGTTGCCAATATACAGAAAATGATAGTCAAAAAATGGAATCATGATGTAACAGTGATACATTTAGCTTTGCAATATGATAACAATTTATATATCTTGACATTATAAATTCAGAAAGCCAACATAGAAGGCTCAAAAGTATTTATTCCTAGCAACTGGTAGTATACATTTTATAACTGAACTTATTAAGCTAACACGTTCATAAACAATCATTTCATGAGATTAATAATGGTGCATCTCAGAATTAAGCTTCATTTGGGCTTTACTTGTGTAGTTAAAGGCTCCACTTATGTATGGTAAACAAGTAACAACACATAATCTTTATTTGTAATTTTTTTGTTTATTTAGGATAGAACAATTAGTGTGTAAAGGGCCAACTGGAGGAATCTCTCTCTTCCTAAAAAAGGCGTCTATGCAAGTTATCATGCAATGAGAGTAAGGCCTAAGAAGTGGAAACCTTCCCATAATGCCCAATTCTATGATGCCATTGTACGCTGATGCGGACGCACCCTTCGAGGCGGGCATGATATTTTATTCCTACGTTTTCTCTATTTATATCTAGGGTTAGCCGTCATGAGAGTTATGCTTATTGTGTGAGAAACATCGTAAGTGTCTTTTGTGAGGGATTTAGACTTTGATCCGTTCATCAAAGTTAGGAGAGCGAGTTCCTCTCGAAAGGGCTCAAGTTATCTTGCTATTAGTAGTTGTTTCTTCCCAAAAATCCAATAAAAATCCCATCTTTCCCAATTTTTATTCCTTTTTGTCGCTGATTTTCCATTGATACGATCCAAATCGTATCAAATTGGTATCAGAGCAATAGATCCAATGGCAGAAGGCACTAGATTCAAGACGGAGATGGAGGCGCTGCGAAAGGAGATCCGGGACGAGGTTAGCAAAAAGGCGGGGGCTTTGGAAGTCACGGTCGAGATGCTTTCCAATTCCCAAAAGGAGATGAAAGCTCGGTTAATGAAGAAGCACGAGGAGTCGGACGCCACTCAAGTTCAGATCTTGAAAATTCTTCAAAAACTTGAGGGGAAGAGGAAGCATGTGGAGATCGGAGGAGAAGAATCCGCAGCGGATAATCATAATACAAAGGCGGATGATCCGAAGTTGATGGCGAACACTTCCGGAGGACCTCCGGGAACCAAAACCACGAGAGAGAAGGAGGATCTAGGGTTCCGGGAGGAGTCGTGGGTGGAGGAAGTGCAACGGGAGCGGCGGCGGCGCGAAGGAGATCCCCTAGGGTTTCTTGCGGAGTGTGCAAGAGGGGGGCTGGCGCGGGCTCGGGGGGCGCAGCCTTCCCTGGGGCCGGTTGGGCCCCGACGGGTGATGTTGGGGCCCGGGGGGGCCCAATAAACCCCCCGGGTCAGTTTTTCGGCCCCCTGAGCACCGATCCGGGCCCCGCAAGAGGCTACCGCGGGATTTTTGGAGCTACAGAGGAGGAGCGTCAGAGGTGGCCCATGGAGGAGTATGCAGAAAATTTTGGGGGCCCGCGAGGGTTTCCCGAGGAGACCTACGGCAGGGGCAGGACCGAGTTCGGAGGCTACGGAGCTCAGGGAGGAGGACACCCGACCATGTACCCAGACAGGAGGATGGAGAAGTTGAAGATGCCCATTTTTGAGGGGACAGATCCCGACGGGTGGATAGTGCGGGCGGAGCGGTATTTTCAGGTGATGCGGATCTCAGAGCGGGAAGTATTGGAGAACATCATCTGCTATCTGGAGGGACAGGCGCTGAGTTGGTACCGCTGGAGGATGTCCCGAGCCCCTTTTCGGACTTGGGAGGAGTTGTCCGCTTTCCTACTTGACCGTTTCCAGGCCAAACCGGGGGCGAATTTCTACGAGCAGTTGCTTGGACTACGGCAGGAGGGGACGGTGTTGGACTTCCTGGGGAAGTTCGAGGTGCTGGCAGGCAGGGTGAAGGGGGTGTCGGAAGACGTATTCTTGGGGGCATTTATGCGAGGGCTGAAGCCATCGATACGAGCCGAGCTATGGATGCAGAGTCCCAGGGACCTTGAGCATGTGATTCGTCTGGCATTGCGGGCGGAGGAGAAGCAGGCGGAGGATCAGAGGGACTTGGGGGGCACCACAGCCGAGGGTCCCACCTACAGCCGCCGCCGCCCCGAGACTACCACCGGCCGCCTCGGCCGGAGCGGGGGAGAGGACCGAGCAGCACGTCCTGCGGGACAAGGGCGGAGGATGACCGAGGCTGAGATGCGGGACAGGAGGGCCAGGGGGTTGTGCTTCCGCTGCGACGAGAAGTTCACCACGGGCCATCCAGGTCGGAGAGACAGTGTCGAGGCCTCTGCTTAGTCATTCATGGGGTGCAGATCGTTCAGGATTTTTTACCGTTCGAGTTGGGGAAGGTCGACTTCATCTTGGGAGTCCAGTGGTTGAAGACATTGGGGACCACGATGACCAACTGGAAACGGTTGAGGATGGAGTTCAAGGATGGCGAGCGGACGATGGTGCTTCAGGGAGACCCGAGCTTGTGCTATGCCATGGTAGCATTCAGTGCCATGACTCGGGCTATTCGACGGGCAGGGCAGGGGTACTTGGTGGAGTTTCAGGGGATGACCACAGAGGCGGAGCCCGAGCCCGAGGAGGAGCCACCAGAGGTGCAGTCGGTGTTGGAGCAGTTCGCAGAGGTGTTTGAGATGCCACAGGGGTTACCTCCACCCCGGGACCACGAGCATGCGATCGTACTGAGGGATGGCGCACCCCCCGTCAGTGTTCGGCCTTACCGGTATCCCCACGTGCAGAAGGATGAGATCGAGCGGTATGTCAGAGAGATGTTGCTAGCAGGAGTGATCCAGCCCAGCGTCAGCCCCTTCTCGAGCCCAGTTTTGTTAGTGAAGAAGAAGGACGGGAGCTGGCGTTTTTGTGTGGATTACCGAGCCCTGAATAAGGAAACTGTGCCCGACAAGTTTCCTATTCCGGTGATAGATGAGTTGCTCGACGAGCTGCATGGGGCGAGGGTGTTTTCAAAGGTGGATCTAAAGTCTGGGTATCATCAGATCCGGATGCGAGCAGAGGACATCCCGAAGACGGCGTTCCGTACACACGAGGGCCACTACGAGTTCTTGGTGATGCCGTTTGGATTGACAAACCACATTGGAGGAACACAGAAGCCTTGAAGGCGGCATTTCAGCCAGCCATTCATCGCGCGATTGGTGGATACGGACGAGACCCTCACACCGAGCGACCCCGGTTACGCCTCCTACGCGAGACTACCTTCTGTAATGCCTGCCCGCAAATAGAGAAAAAATATAAATTTAAAATGAAAAACTAAATTCAGAGAAGTAAACAATGTCCGTGGTATCTCTTTTCTTTCTATTAAACTTCAATTACATATACCAAAAAAACAAGAAATTCTTTTGAAATAATTATATTCCCAATTAAATGGAAGCATGTTTAAAGAATAAAAAATTGATAACTTTCTCTATTTGGTGCTTATTCTAATAGTAACCTAATTTGCAAAAAATAGAAAAATAAACGGTTTATATGGTCTGATCCCCATCTCTCACCAACTTCCCTATTGGTTCCAGCTGTACAGACCAGAGAAAGGAGGAAAAACAAAGCAAACAAAGCACAGCAAAAAAAGACCATCTCAGAAGCAAACAAAAAGGATTAATGCAATACCTCCGAGTAATCAGATCAAAAGAAACACTAGTTAAGAATCTTGGATCAGATGCTTACATTGCTAAGGTTCATGCAGTCATATTTTGGAAATATAATATCAACGCTATGGCCCAACTCTTGGACTGCACGAGAAAGACTAGTAACGACATCACCAAGACCTCCCACCTGCATCAAGTTACAAATAAAAAGGTTAGAGATGATGCCTACAGTTTTGTTGTAAGGGAAGACTAGTTACCACAAGAACTTGAAAACAAGTTAGATTTCCAAACAAGTTCTCTGTTTCATGAATTATATGCAGAAAATGTAAATAGTAATGATCTTGCGCCAGCTCATTCCCTCAAGTAAAATAAACCATAAGAAGAATAAATTAAGCATCCAGCAACCAATGCATGTGATGAATCGAAGCTGTTATTTAAGATAGAAAATAATTGAGAGTTATTTCAATATGTCCCAATAAATATATAACTCAGATGTGCATTTGATGATGGTAGCATACGATTGATGCATTTAAAGAGCTCACTAGCAAGTTAACTCATCTGGAAGTCAACTCTTAGACTGTGCCATATACAAATATACACCAAGAGAATGGAATGATAAGACGACTTGCATGCAGTATACTGCAAGATTTATGTGTTAACTTAACTAAGATGAGACCACGATTGCAACATAAAGAATCCACATTCCAGACGTTGCAACCACCTTTTGAAGATACTTCAAACAGTAGTAAAATCCTTAATCTGGTTGATCAAGGAAAATCATTTATTTGAGACTTTTTACTTGACAAGACACCCCTAATGGCAATAAAGTAAAGATTTTATCATGAAACAACTTTATGTTTCATTGCTGTAAATGGATTTTTGAGGTTTAGGTGCTAATCGATTCTACGAAAACAAAGTTAAGTGAACATTCAGAATTACTAAATGGTATAAAGAGGATGATGAGATCGCATTAAGATTCTTTTTTGTAATTTTAGGGTCCAGTGAGGGGGGTGTCTCTGAAAAATCTGATAATTATATTAGTGGTGGCTTGGAGAGACTAGAGATTATGTGGAATATTGTGTAAGAATTATGTGAGGTTTATAGAAATCATAAATTGTAGAGTGTTCAATCATCATCTCGAATCGGTGGCTTGGGAAAGCAGTCCACCTCTCGAACGTGGCCAATTATCCTTGTAACACTATCTATTCCAATAAAAATCAGATTTTTTATTCCCCAAACCATAGAAAAACCTATCAAATTAGTATCGGAGCGTACGATATTGGCAACAATGACGACAACAAAAAAGATTGAAGCTTTGGGAATAGATTCGATGACGAAGTGGAAGGTTTGAAGAAATCGACGGAGAAGATGAGATCGTCAATGACCTCGATGAAATTTGGGTTGAAGGTGTCATTGGGTGCCCTGATGGATAATATTTCGGCCATTGATCACCGTGTATCATCAGGGAAAGAGACGGTTAAACCAGAACTGAGCAACAACGAAGACAACCGTTCAAATTTAAAGCAAAATGCACGATCTTTGGTGAAAGAAAAGAAGAAAGTCAACGACTTTACGCAAGATCCACAAACGAGTGGAGTAGATCTGAGACAAAACTTTAAATTTTTGATCGATAACAAAGGAAAAGTCATCGTCTTGGAAGATGAACAACCCTCGAAATCACATCTAGGGCTTCATGGCTCTTATGGAATGAAGCAGCAGTGGGCGGCGACCCTCTAACTCATCGAGGGGGCACCATGGATAGGCTACCTAGGTGCCAAAGACATGGGGCCGACAGGGTGCCAAATGCACCAGGGCGACCACCTAGGGGCCAGTGGCCCAGGGCGGGCCACCCTGAGGGCCATGAGCCCTGGGCAAACCACCAAAGGCATGGGGGCCATTAGGAGGGCCGCCATGGGCCGCATGAGCCTCGGGCGGGCCACCCTGAGGGCCACGACCCTTGGCAAACCACCAAAGGCATGGGGCCATTAGGAAGGCTGCCCTGGCCCCATGAGACTCGGGCGGTCGCCATGGGGCCCAGGAGCCTTGTGCGGACCGCCCTGGCCATGGCGGGCCACCCTAGGGCCCATGAGCCCCAGGCAAGCTGCACAAATGCCCACAACCTCTAGGAGGCCTTTCAGAGGACCCGCGGGTCCTGGTTTACTGGAGAGAGACATCGACGCAATGTTCCGGACCACGAGAAGTTTGAAGATTACCATGAAGATGATACAGACTACGATGAGGATGGTGGAGACTCTAATTGGGACGATAACGATTGGAAAAGTGGCAGCAAAGCTGGTGTATCCATAGTGGGGGATTTGGGCATCCAGCAGAGACACGATAACACATCTACAAGACATACCGTTACGAACTGCACAAAAGAAGAGCCGAATAGGAAGATCTCGGTGTTGATGTCAAGATTAGAAAGCTGAAGATGCCACTGTGCGGGGGATGATCCTTATGGATGGATTTACCAGACAAAGATTTTTTACAGTGACTCGTTTGACAGAGGAGAAAAAAATGGAGATGGCTAATATATGCTTTGAAGGAAAGACAATATCTCGGTTCCAGTGAAAGGAGTAGAGGCGGCCAATGAATGCATGGGAGGAGCTAAAAGACTGCTTGGTAGACCGTTTTCGGAAAATTGAGGAAGAAAACTTTCAGGAGCAACTCCTTGTGCTCATGCAAGAGGGCACCGTCAGAGAGTACCAAGAGAAATTTGAGTCGCTCTCAGACCGAGTAAGGGGAATATCTGAGAAGACATTGGATGAAGGTTTCATGAAGGGGTAGGGGCTCAGGATAGACATCTGAGCCGGCCTCCGCATACAGAGACTGAGAAGGCTGATGAACACGATGGAGCTGGCCCAGATGATCAAGAATCGACTCATAGCCGAGCGACAAGCCAGGAAGACCTGAAGCGGATCTACTTTTTGTAGCCAGTTACCAGCAGGAAGACAGAAGGGACTGTCAGGAGGAAACCACAGAGAGGAGAGCGATGAGAAACTACCAGGAACAATTCAAGAAGACGACGGAGGCCGATGTGTGGGACAAACGGTCTAATGGATTGTGCTTTCGCTTGTTGGAAAACACTGGTATTACCTAAGGCTTGAAGTTCCATGGCTCTGATACCACATGTTGAAGATACTGTAGATGGCAAACACAATAGAGGGGATGAATAGTGTGATAAAAAATAATTATACTTAATAAAACTTAAATCCTTCTAACTATGTTTAAGACTTCTAATGAAGTTACTCCATTGGGTTCTTAATCAACAATCTCTAATACAAGCTATCAAGAAATGATGCACATCGGAATATATAAACACAAGCAAGTAATAGAGAGTTAGAGACAATCGATCACAATGCAAACACAAGAAATTTTCCTAGTTCATCCACCCGTGGGTTACGTCCAATTTCAACCTAGTTGGGATTTCTCCACTAGCTAAATCTCCAACGAGAGAGCCAAATGCTTCAAAATAGAGGGCTTCTACAATCACCTAGCTCCACTTGCTAGTAATTTCCAATACAACAAACTCAACCCCACCAAGTGAGGACCTCAACACTTGAGGCTTTTCACACCCAACCAATACAACCAAATAACACATACCACCACACCTAGTATTGATTTACAGACCTCTCTTTGAAGATGAATTCATACAACAACCTCATATAGCTAATATGTTGAAGCTTTGTGTATTGTGAATGGCTATGGAAAAACTTTTTTTATCTCAAGAATAAGGAAGATTAAAGCAAAAAGATCAAAAGAAAACTCAATTGAAATCTCAGAATTATCAAGATGAAGCTTGAGGAGATTCTCAATTGGTTAAGACCAAAATGCTTAAAAGCTTTGAAACAAATTAAAAACAAAAGACAAAAGTGGATAAAAATGGGATTTTTATTTGAAAAACGTTCGAAGACAACAATAAAGATAAGAGAATCTCTTGTTATAGAGTAGATCCTGATGGGAATCTAGTCCCACCCCAAGTGGTTTGTTTTGTTGATGATCACACTAAATGTTGTTAAATTACTAATCATACTACTTAAGTGTGTAGGTTGTGCAATAAGCTACTTGAAGCTCGAAACATACTCCGAGAAGAAGAACTTCAACCACACACATAGAAGATGAAGATGAATTTAGCTCGCAACTCCAAAGCTCAAAGAATGTGATCAAGCTAAAGCTAAAGTGGAGCTCAAATTCAAGCGAAGCATATGCAACTAGCTCAAGCTCATTCATGGCTTCAAGTTCTTCATAGAGTCTAGTGTGAGTTGTTTTTCATTTTCTTAGGATTATGTCAAAGCCAAGAAGAATTTGCACCCACACAAAATGATTTTCTAAAATGTTTTTAAAACTCATTTTAAACTTATTTGAGAGCATTCTTTTCATAGAAGCTAAGTTTCAATTTGTAGTCAACTACAAACCCCCAGTAGTTCACTACACTGATTTCTGTCTACTACCAGAAAAGATAGTCTGGTAGTCGGCTACCTAAGTTAGGGAGTCGACTACCAGTTGTAGCAAATTTTCTCTGAGACACTCTGGGAGTCGACTACCAAAGTTAGGGAGTCGACTACCAGCTGTGCGACCAGAATTCCTTGATTCACTCTCTCATTTATTCATTGCTTGATTTTTGGGCTAAAGTCAAACTTGATTTGAATTATTTTGAATTCTCCTTTGGCTCTATAAATAGAGAAGCCTTGAGATCTTTTTCCTCACCAATTTACTCTTGAGCAAAATTCTTATTCTCTCAAAAGATCTCATCGTTCTCATCGCTCTCAAAGTTCTTCATAGCCAAAACGGTTTTTCAATTTCTGATCTTATTGCTTATATTCTTTTATAATTGTTTTTAAGATCATTATTATTTTTGGCTATTGCAAATTGGTTTTCAAAATCCTTCTCTTTGATTTTTTATATTCTCAAAGGATTTTTGAAACATCTAGATTCTAGATCACATCGAATAATTTCATATTCTTTGTGTGATCTAAGAACACAACTAGATTCTAGATCACAGTGAATAAACTCATATTCTTTGTGTGATCTACGGACGATTTAAAATTATTTTAGCCACGTTAAGCACAATTGCATATTTAATCTTGGCTATAGAATTATTGGGTGTAAAAACCAATCTCCACTAATTCATTGTGGTGTATTGGAGTTGATTTTACTTGTAGTCCCTTGGTGATAAGGGTAGTTGTAAATCCTTGTTGTAGGCAAGGTGTTTGTGAAAAGTCCTTGGATTGTGAGGCAAGGTAAAGTCCTCGGGTTGTGAGGCAATGGTAAAATCCTAGACAAATCTAGGTGGTCGGAAATCCTAGTTGAGGCTAGGTATTTGTATTGCTAAGGCAATAGTGGAAATCTCGTACCGGATTGGTCGGGGACTGGACGTACCCAGGGTTGTGGGGAACCAGGATAAAAATCCTTGTCTTTGCGTTTGCATTTTCTGTGTTTGATTATTTATCTCTGCAAGCAATTCTTATTTACTTTGTTATTATTATATCTTTGTAATTCTTTGTTCATTTGCATATTACAAAGATTGTACATTTAATTCCGCTGTGTAAAGATCTATCTCTGTGTAAAGATCTCTTATCTGATTGTAATCATAATTGTTTATCTTTTATATTTTTATAAGAAATATAAAAGATTAACTTGTTGATTAAGAACCAAGCGTAGATCACTCTATTTGGTTTCTTAGGCAACATTAGAAGGGTTTTAATTAACGATCGAAAAAGTTTTATTATTTGAACAACACTATTCAACCCACCCTTCTAGTGTTGTTTGCCATCCACAGGATCCAACACTTGGTATCAGAGCGAGGTTATAGATGGCGTCAACCAATCATTTTCCCGAAGGACAATCTTCTAGCAGACCACCACTTCTCAACGGATCAAATTATGGATCTTGGAAGAATCGGATGCGAATGTACCTTCTCTCTATCTCCTATGATCTATGGAAGATAGTGGAGAATCCTTATGAAGAACCCACTCTTGAGGAAGAAAAGTGGACCAAGACGGAGAAGGACAAAGTATCTCTAAATGCCAAGGCGGTGTCCACTCTATATTGCGGCCTTGACACAACGGAGTACAACCGCATCTCCATGGCTACCTCCGCGTACCAAATATGGAAACTTCTTGAGGTAACACATGAAGGTAACCAAAAAGTTAAATCGTCAAAATCTTCTCTTTATGCTGACAGGTATGAAAAATTTATGATGGAGAAAGACGAGAACATAACGGCGATGTACACGAGATTTACGGAGATCGTCAACACACTTGCGGGATTGGGAAAGAAGTACACACAAGAGGATCATGTATGCAAGATCCTTAGATCCCTCACTCCCGAATGGCAATCCAAAGCTTCGGCCATTAAAGAAGGCAACGACACTTCAAAGCTAACCTTGGAGGAACTCATTGGCAATCTAATGGCGTATGAACTCCAACTGCAAGAGCGAAAGACCAAGGAACACGGTGAAAAGAAGAAGAACCTTGCATTCAAAGCAACATCGGATACGGAGGAGTCTGAGAATGAAGTCAAAGATGAGATGGAGAAACAAATGGCACTCATCTCCAAAGGATACAAGAAAATCCTAAAAGCACGTAAGTCCTACAACCGTAAGTTCAATTCCACTAATGATGTTATTTGTTATGAATGTAATAAGCCAGGCCACATGAAGAATGAGTGTCCTCTAAAGAGATTCAGAGATAATAGAACGAAGTCATACAAAGGCAAAATGCCAAATAGAAAAGCTTTTGGGGCTTGGGATAAAAGCGATGATGAAGAGGATTCCGATGGCTCATCATCATCCGAAAATGAAGGAAAAGCAAGCAAAAGGAACGAGCGGAACTACATGTGCTTCATGGCACGGGAAGACCCCAAGGTAAATTCCTACCATTCCTCTAGTGATAGCGATAGTAGCGATGATGATGAAATTGATTATGAGGAGGAATTTCATAAAATTTATGCATTATATGAGGTCCAACTCATAGAGCTTTTAACTCTCAAAAAGATGCATAAATCTTGTGGTTCTAATCCTACTAATCAAGAGCTAGAAAAGATTAAAGAAGAGAACCTAAAATTGATTAGCAACAATAAGGATTTAATTGAAAAGAATAGGTTGCTCAATGTAGAACTCAAAGACCTAGGAAATAGGTTTAGAGACTTAGAAAAGAACATTACCGCCATTAAGGCAAAGCATGAGGACTTGGTTAATAATGTTACTAGGTTCAATAAAGGTAAAGAAAAATTAGATAGCTTGATTAGATCACAAAGACCCCAATCTAGTAAACATGGCTTAGGTTATAATATGACCAAACAAAATGCTAGGATCTCTCATCATCAAGCTAGAGTTCCTAAAACTGAAAATGGATATGTCAAAGTTTGGATTCCCAAAATTGGAACCGTCCAAATGAAAGACAATTACATTTCTAGTTTTATGAACAATGTTCATTTTTGTAGAGATTATAAATTTACTTATGAGAAATCTCAACCCAACTAGGTTTGGTTCCCTCTTGATTGATGATTACATTATTATGTATGACTAATCCCACGGACCCACAAAGAAAGGGTACCAAAATTATTTGTTTGATTTTCAGATACCAAAACTATAAGGGATTAGTAGAAGAGCTCCCAATGAATTTCTAAATCCATGCATACATTAAGGGGGAGACCCAACTGCAATGATGCAAACTTTAAGGGGGAGCCTATGAAATTTTTTTTCTTCACTTAGTATGTATACGATTATGTTTTTTTGTGATGACAAGGGGGAGAAAAAGTGAAGCAAGCAAAAACATGAATGAATAATAAACCACATCTAAGCAGGGGGAGTAAGTACACTTACTCATTGTTTTTATTTCATATTATTCATATGTTTTTCATTTGGGTGTCATCATCAAAAAGGGGGAGAGTGATGGGAATCTAGTCCCACCCCAAGTGGTTTATTTTGTTGATGATCACACCAAATGTTGTTAAATTACTAATCATACTACTTAAGTGTGTAGGTTGTGCAATAAGCTACTTGCAGCTCGAAACATACTCCGAGAAGAAGAACTTCAACCACACACATAGAAGATGAAGATGAATTTAGCTCGCAACTCCACAGCTCAAAGAATGTGATCAAGCTAAAGCTAAAGTGGAGCTCAAATTCAAACGAAGCATATGCAACTAGCTCAAGCTCATTCATGGCTTCAAGTTCTTCATAGAGTCTAGTGTGTGAGTTGTTTTTCATTTTCTTAGGATTATGTCAAAGCCAAGAAGAATTTGCACCCACACAAAATGATTTTCTAAAATGTTTTTAAAACTCATTTTAAACTTATTTGAGAGCATTCTTTTCATAGAAGCTAAGTTTCAATTTGTAGTCAACTACAAACACCCAGTAGTTCACTACACTGATTTCTGTCTACTACCGAAAAGATAGTCTGGTAGTCGGCTACCTAAGTTAGGGAGTCGACTACCAGTTGTAGCAAATTTTCTCTGAGACACTCTGGGAGTCGACTACCAAAGTTAGGGAGTCGACTACCAGCTGTGCGACCAGAATTCCTTGATTCACTCTCTCATTTATTCATTGCTTGATTTTTGGGCTAAAGTCAAACTTGATTTGAATTATTTTGAATTCTCCTTTGGCTCTATAAATAGAGAAGCCTTGAGATCTTTTTCCTCACCAATTTACTCTTGAGCAAAATTCTTATTCTCTCAAAAGATCTCATCGTTCTCATCGCTCTCAAAGTTCTTCATAGCCAAAACGGTTTTTCAATTTCTGATCTTATTGCTTATATTCTTTTATAATTGTTTTTAAGATCATTATTATTTTTGGCTATTGCAAATTGGTTTTCAAAATCCTTCTCTTTGATTTTTTATATTCTCAAAGGATTTTTGAAACATCTAGATTCTAGATCACATCGAATAATTTCATATTCTTTGTGTGATCTAAGAACACATCTAGATTCTAGATCACAGTGAATAAACTCATATTCTTTGTGTGATCTACGGACGATTTAAAATTCTTTTAGCCACATTAAGCACAATTGCATATTTAATCTTGGCTATAGAATTATTGGGTGTAAAAACCAATCTCCACTAATTCATTGTGGTGTATTGGAGTTGATTTTACTTGTAGTCCCTTGGTGATAAGGGTAGTTGTAAATCCTTGTTGTAGGCAAGGTGTTTGTGAAAAGTCCTCGGATTGTGAGGCAAGGTAAAGTCCTCGGGTTGTGAGGCAAGGGTAAAATCCTAGACAAATCTAGGTGGTCGGAAATCCTAGTTGAGGCTAGGTATTTGTATTGCTAAGGCAATAGTGGAAATCTCGTACCGGATTGGTCGGGGACTGGACGTACCCAGGGTTGTGGGGAACCAGGATAAAAATCCTTGTCTTTGCGTTTGCATTTTCTGTGTTTGATTATTTATCTCTGCAAGCAATTCTTATTTACTTTGTTATTATTATATCTTTGTAATTCTTTGTTCATTTGCATATTACAAAGATTGTACATTTAATTCCGATGTGTAAAGATCTATCTCCGTGTAAAGATCTCTTATCTGATTGTAATCATAATTGTTTATCTTTTATATTTTTATAAGATTAACTTGTTGATTAAGAACCAAGCGTAGATCACTCTACTTGGTTTCTTAGGCAACATTAGAAGGGTTTTAATTAACGATCGAAAAAGTTTTATTATTTGAACAACACTATTCAACCCCCCCTTCTAGTGTTGTTTGCCATCCACAGGATCCAACAGATCCCCCTCTCCTAACTTTTATAAGCAAAAGCCTAAACCTCTTCTAGATCTCTCCCTAAGAAATGATAGCCAACAATCTCTCAAAATGATCGATAATGAAAACTAGGGCCGGCTGGCCGCGTTTAACCAACTGTAGTGTGCACAGCAATTCTCCTCCAGCTTCTTGTGTGCATAGCAATTTTACTCCTTGGGCCTCCGTGGCTCGTGCACCTAATGCTTGCGCCTCCTCCTCCTCTCGTAAGTACTAATCGTATCATTACTCCCCCCAAAAGTGCCACATTGTTCTCAAGGTGGAAGTCTGGAAACTGCCTGAATATTGTCTCGAAAGGCTCCCACGTCGCCTAATGATCTGGTAGCCCACTCCACTGAATCAACACCTCCGAAGATCCTGATCGAATCTGGCCAACCCCCGGACTGCCTCTGGCTCTAGCAGTATGTAACGACTGGTTTTTCGTGTATTTGGTTTATCAATATTATATATATGTTTTGGTGGATTTTTCTCTTTATGTGTGATTTTCCGTCTCCGCAGCTTTCGTTTTCGTCCGTTTCGTTGTGATTCTTTAGCTTCTTCCTTAGATCGTTGAGTTGGAGTAAGTCATTCGTGACGAGTTTCATATCGCTCATATCTTAGAGATAGATTGATCTTAGAAGCCGTAGGAATCTTCCTGGAGCTTCGCGCTTCGATTCGAGACTTTTCGTGCACCTTAGTTGGTTCAAGAAGGGGGACCAACCGACTAGATTCCAATCTAGTCGGTCAGGAACTCTTCTGGAACCGACTAGTTCTTTAAATCAATTATTCAGGAGTTACTGTTTACCCTTAGTCGGTCTAAGAACAACCACCGACCGACTAGATGTGAAACTAATCGGTCAGAACTTGCTCTCAGACCGACTAGTTCCTTTGATAAATTTCACCTAAGTTACTGTTTATCGTTAGTCGGTCTAAGAACGTTTTTCGACCGACTAGTTTGCAAACTAGTCGGTCAGTCATTGTTCTTTAATCGACTAATTCATTGACCATTTTGACGACCTGGGTTACTGTTTGGTGTTAGTCGATCACAGTTAGTCGACCGACCGACTAGTTCTCGAACTAGTCGGTCAACAACTCTTCTTTGACCGACTAATCGGCCCCGTAAACCTAGGGTTTGCCCAGCCGCCGCACGATTTTCTATTTAAGCATCCGATCGTTTCTCTTTCTTTCTTTCACTTCTCTTGGATATTTCCTTTCCCCTTGGAGCTCTGATCTTCCCCAACACTCCCCAATCCATTCCTTCATCCCCGGAGCCCCCTCTCACCCTCATTAGGCCGGCCACCATGCTTTAGGCCGTCGGCCAACCCCCAAAACCCCATTTCTCCAGAATTTCTCGCCATTTCCAGATCTGAGCCATAGATCTTCGGATCGTTCTTCCATTGCCGTGCTTGCTCGGCGTCGTTCTTCCGCTACGATACGGTAGTAAATCGATCCTTTAATATTCTCATAACCCGCTTTGTGATTTTTGTTAAACCCTAGTTCTGATATTGTTTTGCCATGACAGCGGTCTCATTCTCGTAGTTTAACATTTTGTGACGTGCCTCGTTGATCGTCATCCTTGGTGCCAGGCAAGTGAAACTTGCCACTTAGGGTTTTAGGCCATGCCTTAGGCCATTTGCTTGTTGTAGGCGTAAAAGAGACTAGGCGACGAAATGATACTCGCCTAGGCGCATATTTCAGGAACTAGCTTGACAACGAAGCTAGATCCGACTACTTTAATTATTTGCACTTGTTGTCATCCATGCATCTTATCTGCCATGTTTAAATTCAATTAACGGTACGCGAATTATCTGTACATGCCATGCTATCTATGTTGAATGTTGCATTCGTAGCACACGCTACATTACTTGTACTACTTGATCCGGCTAGGCACCTGCTTTTAGCAGGCATAACCCTACGCCATACGTGTTAAAAACACTTCCTGGGTCGTGATCCAGAAGCGAGCATTACGTGTTCGGGGGTAATGCCCTAGCTCGATACACGTGGAGGGGTAGGGATAAGCGATCACCTGAGTGTACGAGTTGGCCTGATCCGCCACTCTAGCCAGAAGACGTAATCTTTGTGCACGACGTGTTTACTTGACGTGATTTACTTGACTTGTACTTGTCCGTGTTTATACTTGTAAAATTTGTCATCCATGCCATACTTGTTACTTGTTACTTGCACTTTCCTTTATTTGTTACTTCCATACTAACTTGCCATGCTATGCATCATACTATAACTGCTAGGTTGTTAGTTTACCTTCCTTTCAGTTTCCTTGCCCAAGTCTTTTAGACTTGCTGACATGTGCCCTTTACTCTTTTGGGTGACACATGTTAGATCCTGAGCCTGAGGGTGCTGCTGAGGACGTGTTGTTCACTGACGCCGAGCCAGAGCCCGCGTTCGTCGAGGAGTTTGAGGACACGGGAGATCAGTCGTAGAGACTGTTTGTGTTGTTGTTTAGACTGCTTTAGTTGTCGGTGCGTAGCACCAATACTTTGTTCGTGTTAGCTTTTGTTGGCCATGTTTGGGCTTAGACTCTTTCTTTAGCCTGATGGCTTTTCTGTGATGTTGAATATTATTATGGACGAATTCTGAGATTGGTTAACTTTTATCAGTCTCCCTTATCTTTTTATTATTATCTTTGTTCCGTTTGCATTTACAGGGACCTGCATATTTTCAGATTTGACGCTTATCAGGCGTGTGGCTTCACAGCTCCACGCCTGTGCGGACCTTCTCACGTCTCGCCTTCATTGTTTTGGGAAGCGGGGCGTGACACAGTACCTCCATGTCCTCTGTCAATGTATGGGGACATGGTAGCTGATGCTGAATGGTCCTCAATCGCCTTTCGAAACTGCGACACATGGAACACTGGGTGTATAACTGAAATAGGAGGTAGCCTCAGCCTGTAAGCCACCTTCCCCACCCTACTCACAATCTCATAAGGGCCATATTAGCGTGCTGCCAGCTTGGCGTTACGCCTCTGCACTACTGAACTCTGCCTGTAGGGACGCAGCTTCAAGTAGACCATGTCTCCCACCTCAAACTCCACGTCCTTGCGATGCTTATCCGCCTTACCCTTCATGATTTGATGTGCCCACCTCAGATGTTGCTTCAACTCTTCTAGCACTGTCACGCTCCGTCAACTGCTGCTCCAACTCAGACACCGGTGTACCTCCCCTCATATAATGAACCAAGTGTGGAGGCTCTCTGCCATATAAGATCCTGAACGGGGTCATCTGTGTCGAAGAATGGTATGAGGTGTTGTACCAATATTCTGCCCAAGGAAGTCATGTCGCCCATTGCTTAGGTGTCCCCGATGCAAAGCATTGCAAGTAAGTCTCCACACTCCTATTCACCACATCCGGCTGCCCGTCGGTCTGAGGATGGTAGGCCGTGCTTCGCCTGAGAATGGTCCCCTGCAGTCGGAATAGCTCCTTCCAAAAGTGCTCATGAAGACTTTGTCCCTGTCAGAGACAATAGAAGCTGGATACCTATGTAGCCTAATAACCTCCTTAAAATGCGGCTGCAACTGTCGTCGCCGTGTATGGACGTCGCAGAGGCACGAAATGGGCGTATTTGTTGAGGCGGTCCACCACAACAAAAATGACAGTGTATCCCTCAGACTTCGGTAGCCCATCAATAAAGTCCATCGAGATATCCTCACACACCCTCTCTGGCAGTGCCAAAGGCTATTCCGATAGGAGCAGTCGCCTGATACTTGTGACGTTGGAAAACATGACAACCTACCACGAGCTAAGCCACATCCTTCCGCATACCCGGCCAATAAAGCTCTCGTGACATCCGCCGGTACGTCGAGTCCTCCCATTGTGCTGCTGTGGAACTCCTGAAACAGTAGTGGAATGTGCGACGATCTCCGTGGAATCACCAAACGCCCTCAGTACAGCAGCTTCCCCTCATCTACTAAGTAACCCAGGGAGTCACCAGAGCCCTGTGCCAACACTTCTCGAATCTGCTGCAGTTCCTCATCGGCCTCAATCTCAAGTGAGAGGGAATCCCTACTAAGTACCATCGGCCCTGACATAGCCATAATCTGCCCCCTATCCTTGCGAGATAGCGCATTTGCCGCCTTATTGTCTAAGCCATGTTTGTAATGGATCTCAAACTTGTACCCGCTCAACTTAGACAACCATCGTTGGTGCTCCTCGGCCACCATGCGCTGTTCTAGTAAGTACTTCAGACTCCGTTGATTTGTCCTCACGATAAATGCCCTACCCAGTAGGTAAGGTCGCCATTTCTGCACTGCGAGGACAATCGCCATCAGTTTCCTTTAATAAACAGACTTCAGCTGTGCTCTGGCTAACAACACATGGCTGAAGTAAGCGATGAGTCTCTGCTCCTGCATCAAGACGGTGCCCAATCCATATCTTGACGCGTCCGACTCTACGACAAATAATTTGTTGAAATCAGATAGTGCTAGAACTGGGACCGTCCTCATAGCTCGCTTAAGGGCCTCAAATGCCCTGGTAGCCTCCTCCCACCAATTGAAGCTATCCTTCTTAGGCTGCTCTGTCAGTGGCCATGCAATGGTCCCATACCGCTAACAAATCTCTGATAATAACCTGTCAGTCCAAGGAATCCTCGCAAGGCTCGCAAGATCCTAGGTCGAGGCTAATCCAACATATCGGCAATCTTCCCTCGATCTGCAACCACCCCCTCAGCTGACTGGTAGATCCGTGCGCGGCTAAGGAGGGGATGAAATTACTTTGCGCACAACAAGTCAGGGGGAAAATTGCTTTATGCACTACAAGGAGGGTTTTCCTATTTCCTTATTTAAACAAGGTCTAGCCGTCTTTTATTTTTCATGCTTGATTATCGAATTGTTATTAAGAGTTCTTAGTAGATCTTAGATTAGACGAGTGCAGACGTCCTCATAACGACATCTTGGGAGGAGGGTACACCCACTTTTGTATCCAATTATCTTCATTTTGTTATTATTTTATTAAAAAAAATCAGATCTTTCTTTCGGAGCCTATCAATTTGGTATCAGAGCACGAGAGGATACATGACGGCGCCAACGACGAGATCGAAGGACAAGTTTGACACCTTGGAGGAAAAAATCATGGTGGAAATTGAAGGGGTGAAAATATCAAACGAAGAGGCGATAAAGTCGTTGACGGATTTCATCAAATTTTTGGCGGCGAATCAATCAAGGCACGAAGAACAATTTGCGAGGTTCATCCTCCAATGGTCGGCGAGCAACCACGGCGAAGGAAACCCTAAATCGACATCAAAGGCAACACCTTTGAAGAAGGGGAAGGAGAAAGAAGAGGGTTTTGACCCAGATCGTCCTTTTGAGGAGGAGGAATTTGAGGAAGATGAAGACGAGGAGCCGGAAAGGGTTGATTATCGCGAGGAGATGCAACGGAGGGCGGTGGAATCACAAAGGGGGGCGGCCCTAGCCGCCCCTTTCAAGCGGCATGCCAAGAGATAGAGGGGCGGCCGACCCCCCCAGAATCAACATAGGGGCCGGCCACCGCCAAATTTGGGCGGGGGCCCTTCCCCCGCCCTCGGCAAGGCCCGGCAGGCTCCCGCCGGCCTTCGACAGGGTCTGCCGACACCGCCAGACACACAGTAGGGTCTGACGGTCCTCCGGCAGCCCCGACGGCCTTGCTGGAGGACGGCCAGGGTCGGGCGACCCCCTGGCAGCTGCCAGGGGGGTTTTCGGGGACTTTGGGGCAGCGGCGAGCGGTTGAGGCCTGATTTCAGGGCAGAACAGAGCATTTCCAATGCAGATCGGACCCTCGTGGCTTTCCCGGACAGCGGCAATGCCCTGAGGAGCACTTCCAGGACAGATCTGAGTGGGAGGGACCCAGGCAGAGAGAGTGTTAGTATTACGGAGACGGAGGAAGGGGTAGAGACTATTATGACAACGGCGGGAGAGGCTTAAGACTGAGTTTGGAGATGATGCAGGTTAGGTGACTTTGAGGGCCGGCGTGGAGGTCCCCGAGGGAACTATGGTGGCCGCAGAGGAGTGCCACCTAGACAGTATGAGACCCCAGACGAGATGTGGTAGTGATATCACCAGCCTTGCCGCACAAAGGGGAGGCCCGATCAGGGACACTTTGGAGGGGACTGCAAGGTACGAAGGCTAGAGATGCCACTGTTCAGAGTGAAGGATCCGCATGCCTGGCTGTTCACGGCGGAGAGATACTTTACTGCACATCACATGACCGATGCTCAGAAGCTGGAGGCCGCGGCCATCTGTATGGAGGGGAAAGCTCTGGGGTGGTACCAGTGGAAGGAGAAGAGGCAACAGATTCGGTGCTGGAAGAAGTTGAAGGACCTCATACTGGAGAAGTTCAGGGATCCCCGCCTGGGAAACTTACACGAGCAGCTTTATGCCCCCAGGCAGGATGGACCGGTACGTGAGTACATTGAGAGGTTTGAGACCTTGTCGGGAAGAGTACACGGCGTCACAGATGAGTCACTAGAGGACACCTTCATGAAGGGCCTGAAGCCCAGTCTTCGATCCGCAGTACGACTATACAAGCCCAGAGGGCTATCAGAGGTCATAGAGATGGCGCAGATGGTCGAGAATGCTCAGATGGAGGAGAGGAGAGTTAGGAGTGGATATAGTACACATGTGCAGCGGGGTACCGCAACTGGAGCAGGAGGGGAGGTCACCTCTGGGGCAGATCAGGCGATTACTGAGAAGACTGAGGAGCAGAGCAGCACACCGCCAGCTGGGGGCCAATTTCGGAGGATGACCGACGTCGAGATGAGAGAGAAGAGGCAGAAATGGCTCTGTTTCAGATGTGACGAGCATTTCACCCCCCAGACACCACTGTGGGGGGTCGCAAGCTGCGAGTGTTGATAGCAGAGGCAAATGGCGATGAGGATGACGTAGATGATGAGGAGATCGGAGGGAAAGACGACTCCCACGGGGAGAGGTACCGCCAGAAGCTTCATGCACCACCTTGAGGACAAGATGGATTTTCTGGGGCGGAGTAATGGTAGATCCGTGCGCGGCTAAGGAGGGGAGAGAATTACTTTGCGCACAACAAGTCCGGGGGGAATTGCTTTATGCACTATAAGGAGGGTTTTTCTATTTCCTTATTTAAACTAGGCCTAGCCGTCTTTTATTTTTCATGCTTGATTATCGAATTGTTATTAAGAGTTCTTGGTAGATCTTATATTAGACGAGTGCGGACGTCCTCATAACGGTGTCTTGGGAGGAGGGTACACCTACTTTTGTATCCAATTATCTTCCTTTTGCTATTATTTTATATAAAAATCATATCTTTCTTTCGGAGCCTATCACGGACACGATATGTCCCAAATACTCCACCTGAGCCTGACCGAGAAGGCACTTCTTTCGGTTCGCATGCAACTGATGCCTCTGTAGCTCCTTCATCACCACCTCCAAGTGCTCTACATGCTCCTGTAGAGACCTACTGTAAACCAGAATGTCGTCAAAGAAAACGATCACGAACCTTCGCAGGTAGGGCCGGAACACCCTATTCATCATGGACTGGAAGGTAGCGGGGGAATGGACGATTTTTGCATTTAGGCCAATTTTTAAAACATATTAACAAAATCGACCAACGTATAAACTTATTACAAAAACCGACCAACTGTTCGCCAAATCAGCGCGGGGACGTATTTGAGAATTGGCCGCGGTTTGAAACCACTGCCAAATTGAAATTTGGCCGCGGTTTCAAACCACGGCCAATTCTCAAAATAAGTTTCAAGCAAAACTGATGGGCGATTTGGAGCGGATATTTGGACGCGGTTTCAAACCGCGGCCAAATTTCAATTTGGCCGCGGTTTGAAACCGCGTCCAAACGGAAAAGCTGCGCGCGCGGTGAGCTGGCCAAAAATTGGTCGGTTTTTGTAATAAGTTTTTAAGTTGGTCGATTTTATTAATATTTTTTAAAATTTCGCCTTATTGCAAAAATCGTCCCGGGGGAATTGGTTAAGCGAAATGGCATGACAAAGAACTCATAATGGCCCTCGTGAGTCCTGAAGGCTGTCTTCTGCACGTCCTCTGCCTTCATGCGTATCTGGTGGTATCCAAACTTCAAATCCAGTTTAGAGAATACTGCAGCTCCATGCAGCTCGTCTAACAGCTCGTCTATCACCGGAATAGAAAACTTGTCTGGTACAGTTTTCTTATTCAGGGCCCGGTAGTCGAGACAAAAGCGCCAGCTCCCACCCTTCTTCTTTACCTGTAACACCGGGCTTGAAAATGGGCTAACACTTGGCTGTATGATGCCTGCCTACAACATCTCCTCCACTAGCCTATCAATCACGTCCTTCTGCACCTGGGGATACCGGTAAGGACGTACACTAATAGAAGACACTCCCTCCTTCAGAACGATGCTCGTGATCTCGCGGTGGTGAAAGACCGCTAGGGGACTGAAACACCTCATCATAACTGCTCAGCACCTGCTCCACGTCTCCAGGCACCTCTGTCGTGCCAGCTGCATCCTCCATCGCCAATCCCGGAAGCTCCACTAAGAATCATCCTCCCCCATCTGAAGGGTCCTGCCATGGTCTTATATGATACTGAGGAACAACATAGGCTCGGGTCCCCAGCAACACCACCTTCCTCCCCTCGACTTGGAACTGTAAGGATCGCCTTACCCTTGCAATACTAACAACACACACTAAAGGGGGTGAATAGTGTAATAGCAATAAAATTGTCCAATTAAAATTAAACTTGCAAATGCGGAATTAAATGCAAGAGGAAATAATTGACACAATCAATTCAAAAGCAACACAAGATTTTACCCTGGTTCCCCAAACTTGGGTACATCCAGCCACACCAATATCCACTACAATTCTCTTACAGAGAAGTGAATACAATCTAACACACAGAGATACCTCACACAAAGGATTTAGGATTCCCACAAAGAGATATCCTTGCTTTCACACAGAAGACTAATGCTCTCACATAGAGAGACTCAAACTCTCACACAAAGAGAACTCCACCAACCCTCACACAGAAGGTTATACTCTCACACAGAGAGTAACTAGCTCTCACACAGAAAGCTAGGGTTTCAAAGAAATAACAAAGTAAAACAAATACTCTTACCTATGTCTTGAGATGAACTTACTCATAAATGAATGCAAGGCATGGAAGAGGATCTCCAAGTGATGAGATTTGCTAGAATTGCACTTGGATGATTTCCTTTGAGCTTGACTTCAATGCATGAAGAGGAATGTGTGCTCAAAGAGGGAAATGAGAGAGTTTGAGAGTGGCTTAATTAAAATCTAATGATTTTCAATAGAATCAAAAAGAACTAGAGATATCAACACACCCATATATATAGGAACCCTATATCAAACCCCAAAACCCAAGAAAACAGCCAAATGATCAATTCTGCAACGGCTAGAAACTGGGCGAAAACGACATCAACAGTCGACTGATCAATGGCTAGAAAATATCCAACGGCTATAATCTGAGCCAGGACAGTCGACTGATGAAGTCGATACAGTCGACTGTAAACAGGACATGCGCCTGTTAATCCTTCAGCAGGCGACTACTGCAGTGGATGGAATAAAACAGAGAGCTGCACTCTTTCTCCAGATAAGCAGGCAGGCGACTGATGTCAATAATACGGTCGACTATCATATAGTCAGGCGACTGTAATTTCTTCATCAGTCGTCTGCTGTATAAGATGGAGAAAAGACAGAGAGATGCAGAGATTGCACTTACGCTACTCAGACGACTGTTGGCCAATTCCCAGGCGACTGTAAATCTACAGGCGACTGTAAACTGAGCAGCAGTCGACTGTGCGTAAAGCTCAAGTTTGAGTCAATTGAATTGTTGACTTGAGCCGTGCATATTAGTCGACTGTAGAAGGAACTACATGCGACTGGAAATCACCCAGTCGACTGTTTATCCTTCAGCAGGCGACTGATGGATAGCCAGAGACTCCAAATGAGTCTTTGGACAAGATGAGACTATTGGGTTGGATTCTAAGATAATCCTAAGGCTCACTAAGATGGCTAAATGCATATGCATGAATGAGTAGACCATCTATCAAGACATTACATTAACCTAGACTCAAATGAGAGAGAAAGCAATAAAGTAAATATTACATGGATTACATTGCTTTCCTTAGAGTCTAAGTCTTCAATCTTGACGCCTTGAAACTCTCGATCATCTCCAAGCTTTGGCATCCCTTGAGTCCAAGCTTTGGTCCTTCTCCACTAGATATCCATCCTTGCACCAAGTGATTAGTCTCCAAGAAAGATATTCTTGAAATGAAACTGTGAGACTAAAACATGAGAGTCATTAGCAACAACATAATGTTGTGATCATCATCAAAATAAGATTGGTATGAAACACCAATAATCAACAGGAACTCCATTCTCAATAGCTTCCAATTGAATTTAGTTTCTGCTAACGCCTGAAGTCACTGCATCCCCAAGATCAGATCAACATTACCCAAGGCTAAGGGTAGGAAGTCTCCAGTCACAAACACCCCTTGAATGGACACTGTTAGATCTCTGCATATGCCTCTACTCTGCTCCACCTTGCCATTCCCCAACATAACTCCAAATCCCCCTGTCCTAGCGAGGTGAAGCCCCTGCTTCTCAATCACCTGAGGGGACACAAAGTTGTGGGTAGCCCCACTGTCAATAAGGATAACCACATCCAAGTCTTGAACCCTGCCTGCTAACTTCATGGTGTGCACCCGTGTGAATCCTGCTATCGAGCTGAGCGAAACCTCAGCTGCCTCCAAAAGTAGTAGCTCAACCTCAACCTATCCCTCAGCCTCCAGCTCCACAACCTCCTCCTCTTCTACCTCCCTTTCAAATACTTTGCACACCTGAATAGCATGGTTGCGACATTTGTGGCCCGGAGTGAACATCTTGTCGCATTTAAAACACATCCCATTTGTCCTCATATCCCGCATCTCAGCCTCTATCATCCTCTTTAAGGTCCTGCCAGTCTCGCCACGCCAGCCCTTCCCCCACTAGCGGGGTACCTCCAGACGCTCCATGCTGCCCTCCTGTCACGGCCTGGGGACGAGTATAATTACCTCCCCAAGTCCATCTGGTACGACGATTCTCGGCCAATCTTTCCTCCACAGACTGTGTCAAATCCATCTGCTCCAATAACCCTCTGGGCTTATAGGTTCAAACTTCTGCCTTGATAGCAGGCTTCAACACATCCAAGAAAAACCCCTTCATAGACTCCGCAGGCATCCTGCACACCCTGCCCGCAAGCACCTCAAACTGCTTAATATATTCACGCACAGACCCCAACTCCAATTGTTTGATGGCATGCAGCTGCTCGTACGCACCTCTCCTTGTGCCTCCCTGAAACGATGCAATAAGGTCTCCTAAAATTCCTCCCAAGTCCTCGCAGGTTTCTCATGCTCCCTCTATCCGTACCATGATAAGGCCTCTCCCTCCAAGCATATTCCAATAGCCCTCAACTTCTCTTCCTCCGACAGCCCTGTCATCTCAAAATATCTCTCTGCCTTGTAGATCCACCCAGATGAGTCACTACCTTCGAAGATGGACATATTCAGCTTCTGTATCCTCTCATCAGCATGTGGATCTCCTCCCGCATAACAATCCTGGTGACATTGTCTGTGGGGATCTCCAAACCTAGCCCTCTCAATTGCTAATCGCCCCACATCCATCCATTCGCGCCTGTCAATATCGTCAACACCCCCATTGCCATCCTCATAGTAGCGCACGAACTCCTCATACCCCGGCTCTTGTCCTCGGTCCCTGCCATTTACCAGATTAGCCTTCCGGTGTCCACGAAGCTCTTCGAACTCAACATCAGCAACCCGGAAGTCGTCTCCTCCATCTCAACATAGCCACGTGCCTTGCTCATGCTCCCAATGCTCGCCGAAGTCCTCCAAGCCTCCAATGAAGCCTGTCGCGCCATCAACAAGGCCCCAGCGTTCAGCGGGGGCCTCCCCTTCCCTCGGGCGGCCCGCCTGGGACCGCGAGGGCCCTGGCAGGTTCACCCAGGGCCACCGGTGCCCTGGCGGTTCGTCAGGGCCTCACGATGGCCTTGGCGAGCCGCCAGGGCCTCGCAGGGGCCCTGGCGATTCGCCAGGCCCCTGCCGCTGGCCTGGCGGTGCTCCAAGGCCAGCGGAATGCCCTGGCACAACCGCCATGCCTTCGTTCTTCCCCTTCCGTACTCGTGCGCGTCGTCTTGTCCCCCGTTGTGTCGTTGGGTCTTGACACCAAGCATGATGATGTGGTTTTCCTCATCGAAGATCAATCCCTCTTTCAAGATATCCCCATCCTTCAAGATCTTGTGCTTCCCTTTATCTTTCGTGGTTGGATGAGCATTCGAAGCCAGAACCGATTGCTGATTCAGATCTGAAGTAGATGGCGATGGATCTCGTTGCGAAATAGCCCTCAAGATCTCCCTTATACCTTCCACAATCGCTTCCTTGAATTCCTTCTGCATCTCCAACTTGGTCGTCTCCAATGAAGACCTAAAATCCTCCTTCAAATCAGCTGTCAATCCTTCAATCTCCTTCTTTCTTTCCGCGATTTCGGCTAATCTTCTCTTCCAACGTATCAATCCTTTCCATCTGCCTTGTACTCGCTATGGATCTGATGCTTTGATACCAAAATGATATGAAATAAGGCACAAAAGTGGATAAAAATGGGATTTTTATTTGATAAACGCTCGAAGACAACAATAAAGATAACTGAATCTCTTGTTATAGAGTAGATTCTTATCTCCTAACTTTTATAAGCAAAAGACTAAACCTCTTCTAGATCTCTCCCTAGGAAATGATAGCCAACAATCTCTCAAAATGTTCGATAATGAAAACTAGGGCCGGCTGGCCGCTTTTAACCTACTGTAGTGTGCACAGCAATTCTCCTCCAGCTTGTTGTGTGCATAGCAATTTTACTCCTTGTGCCTCCGTGGCTCGTGCACCTCATGCTTGCGCCTCCTCCTCTCGTAAGTAATAATCGTATCGCACTCAGCATATAAAGGGCTCAAAAATTCGTTGAAAATTATTCCCTTAAATGCACTCCCAACAGAAAAATCGACAGCTTTTCGTAAAACACGAAACTGTGTTTTTCAGGCCGTTGGGGCAGAAGTAATCGACTGCTATTCATTTGGTAGTCAACTATTCGTATAACGGTAGTCGACTAACTATTGTAGTCGACTATTTTTGGGTACAGAACAATAACCATGTTTTCCTCAAGAAAGTAGGCGACTGCTACTCGTAAAGTAGTCGACTATTATTCTGATAAATAGAAAATCATATAGAAATAATTCTAAAAATCGTTCTAATCATTTTAAAAAGTTTTCTAAATAATTTAAGAAGTTTAAAAACATCATTTGTGTGTGTAAATTTTAACTACTAGCTTTAACATTCTAAGATAAGTACAAAAATATAAAATATATCACACACACTACTAGGAGTCTTGATGCATTTTCTTTAAGCTTGACCACTTGTCTTGAAGTCTTGTACCTCCATAAGTTCTTGACTTCAAATTTTGATCTTCAATTTGAGTTCCAAGTTCATTGCTCCTTCATTATCAAGCTTTGGTTTCATATCATCATTGTCTTTACGCTTGAGTTTACCATTGTTGACTTGGATTCCTACACTCACAAATCATCCGACAAAACAGCATTAGCAACTAATTGTTTGCTTATCATCAAAACTAACCTAGGGATGATGCAATAACCAACACCGATGTGATGAGAAATTGATTCCAGGGCATTGATGTCGAGACCGCAAACTTCAGTGATTGATAGTAGACGAGGATGAGGATGTTGTGGAGGTAGAGGCAACATGAGATGGGTATTTTCACTTGGAATAACATAATCATGACACCACCTTGAGGTCAATGTGGTTCTTTGGGGGTGGAGTAATGATCAGATCACATTCAGGTGCATTTTTGTAATTTTGGTGTCCAGGCCGTGTTTCTATATTTTTGGAAAAACCTTATTATTATATTGGTGGGGGTTTAGAGAGATTACGGATTATGTGGAATATTGTTTGAGAATCATTTAGGAGGTTAAGAGAAACCTTAAATTGTGGAGAGATGTCCACCTTTCGAATGTGGCCAATTACATTGTAACCCTATCTATTCCAATAAAAATCAGATTTTTTATTCCCCAAACCCTAGAAAACCTACCAAAGTGTCAAAAACCGGTCAGCAATTAAAAAATTCTTATATATATATATATATATATATATATATATATATATATATATATATATATATATATATATATATATAAAGAAACTAGCTCTCGAATCATTTTTTTAAGACAAACTTGACATGCATATTACCGAAAACAAATTGGAAAATATTGAAATGAACAGCCATGAAGATGAAAAACAACCAAAGGCTTTAGCGTAAAATTTTCAATATAAGGTAGTCATATTGTTACAAAATATTTCCTCGGGTATCCTAAACATCAACTCCTGCTTGCTATGTACCCAAAATATTTTAGCACCATCCCATTTTCATATCCATGAGGTGAAGATCAAAGTTCAAATTCATAAGATATATGGAGTTCAAAAATTTTACTGGTGGCACATGCCGGAGGCTCTTCTTTAGTGTCTCTAGATGCCGGATATACCTTCCTATTTTGCTGACAACTTGCATTACAAATACCAGTAAGGTGCTTCCTCGTTGTATTAAGCATTTGAAACATGCAAGTACCAGGAAATGAATAGAACGTGCGTTATGTCCTCAGAGAACCATAATGTACTGTTAAGTGTTATATCAAGCCTACCTTTGCAATGGGAGCCATTTCAACAGCAATATGCACAATATGCATTGGGGGCTCCTTTACAATTCCACCTACTACAGGAATGTGGTAGTCCATCCCATTTTTATTGTCATATATACCACCATTTTCCCTCTCAGAGAAAACAAAGTCCATCATGTAGGCATCCATTGGAACCTTAACTGCAGAAGATGACAAACTACCTTCAAAACTGTAATTTATGAAATTAGAAAAATAGCATATAACCATCAAAAGTACGAAATTGGGTTTGGATATCAAAGACTGTATTATGCACAAAACACACAGCAAATAACAAGTGTTATATTGTAAATCAAAGTCCGTAGATCCATCCATTCATTATGGTCTATATAAACTTAAACACGCATGGAACAAACGGTCCAGAACTGATTTTTTAGAGGTTTTTTACCCATGGAACATCCATCCTTGATGTATAAACCTGTTGACCATCATTTCCGAATATCTACCATCCATTTTAATATGAAGACAATAAGAGAAGATACTTCGCAAAATCTTCCAGTTCAACTGTTGGATCATAATTTTTCTCCCTAAATGCAATCATATAGATCTGGTGTAAAGCTCAATATCAGCTAAACTGAGCTTGGTTGATACCAGTAACATTATAAGTAAAATGTGAATGCCTTGTAAGCATAAGATCCCCAAATATGTGTCCTGTATTTTATGAACATAAACAAATTATGAGTATCATAAAACATAATGAAGGCGATAAGAGGGGGGGAATATAACAGACTAGTGAGGCTATAAGTGAAGGGACAATATAGTTTATTGTGTCTAACAACAAGTGCATAAACTAAATCCATGTTTAAATGAAGGAGTCAGTAGGTTTCATTTGGAAATCCATTTTGCTACATAGATCTGCCTGAAAGAACTTCTTAGGGAATAAAATAGCAGCTGCAATAACAAGTGAAACATTAATCTACAAATTAGTCATACTGAAGATTACAAAGTACAAGTTGCATTGTAGGAACACCAACATTGCTGCCAATAAATAAGTTCTCACCAATCGCTTTGAGGTGTGTCCCATTATCTACATGCTCCATTCTCTGTGGGGGTAGTGCGCCATTACGGTGAGTCCAGCGGTTAAAAGAGCATCTGAACCAAACTTCAGGTTTCCCATTTAAAACTGTGCTGGATGGATTGTATAGAACTGTAACCAGCTTTCCAGCTTGTACTTCAATTGGATCTGTGTAAACAATATTCTTCTGTGACAGCAAAAACCTTTTCATGCTTCTTTCCTTTCTTTCAGTTTTCATCTGTGCGGTTTTCTCAGCCTGCAATATCCACTAACATATGATTGGTTAGAAATTTTTTTAATGGATATTGCTCAATGCCTTTCAACTTGGGTAATGGGTGTATAGAATTCCATCATATGCTAGACAGATTGACGTGTGTTTTTGTAAGGCATGTACCCTTGTTTAATGCACTCGAACCATTTAAACAACAATGTATATCTGCCAACCAACTGGCCTTTTAGGTTTCATGGAATCCCTCTTGTGCCCAGAGTTGCCTCAGTCAGAGTATGGGCATTAACAAAGGGATAGACAAACCCTTGACAGGAAAGGAACTGAAGAACAATGGTAATTTATGAGATAATCGATGTCTGATGTTAAACAAAAAGGAATGTAATCAACTTTTTAAATAAAGCAGAAAGGCGACATCTTTGAGACTCACCTTTTTGCGTGCAGCCGCCTCTTTTCGTTTCCTTTCTTCCTGAAGTTTTATATAGATTCTAAGTTCCTCTTCAAACCAAAAGAGTTCTTCAGAGGTTACATTTGGTACAATGGTATGGAAATCCACAAAGTTGTTGTTGTCGTACACTGTGGCGCTCCGTGGCGGGCCATCGGCAAAAACCCAATCCAGGACTAGTGCTCGGTCGGGTACAATAACTACACAACAAGGAATATAAATATTTATGTCCAAAAGTAGACCGCATGATATCAATATGTGCATATGTACTCTCCCAAAAATGCTTGATGCAGCAATGCAGGAACAAACAATTTGCATCAATTTGTTACTCTAGCAACAGCTAAAGTAAATGTGCATGTATTTTGATATAGGATAGAACTTTCACTTCCAATCATGCCTAACTACACATATCGTAAAATTTTCACATAAAGAAAAGAGCAGCTGTATCAGTTATGAGAATTTTAATAATAATAATAATAATAACTAATAGGGAAAGTTAATGCCTACAAGGAATCAGATACAGTATCATGTACCAGTATATTGTTATAATATATATTCCAGGAACAAATTAAAGGTACATATTAACGTATATCATCTTTCAAGTTAGGTACATGTACGGTTTCTTCATGGTTGATACCACCAATGCATGACAAAGATCTATTTCAATTCAAACTGTCAAACGATGTAAAACAGTGAGTTTCAGAAACTAAACATGCTTTGTGTTAATCACACGGTAAAACTGAGTACATGTTCTCGTGAAAAAAGAAAGTCACAGTTGAACCAGTTCTTTTAACACACTGTTTTTTGGATCAGAATAGCAGATCATGTGTACTATCAGAAAATAATAGATCACTTTATCATAAATGATTGATTTCTTCATAAATTTCCTAAATGGTCGGCTGTATTAGCCAGTGATTCCAAAGTTTCAATCTGGCAATTTGTAAATGCTCAGAGTTAATGGCACAACTTCAGACCAGAGAAGTGTTCGCTTTAATGAGCCTTCCTCCCTTCATGGTGTACTATTTTTACCACCTCAATTTGTTTAGCACGTCCCTTATCTTGCAGAACCATATTTTATCTATTGTATGCTAGTCTTAAACCATTAACGCATGTTCCCTACATGCTGCATCATTCTTACACCCTCAACTTGCTTCACACATTTCTTATAGGTATAATAGCTATTTTTGGTATATTTTATCAGGACATCTTCATTTGATGTATATACTTGTACAAAATTTGATCAAATTGTCAATCTTCCATATCTGTATTGGTTTTTTGCAGAGACGGATATTAGATTTTCTTTCTACACATTATCAATATATGAATCCACATTCGTAAAATGATTCGGACTACGGATATGATAAGACCAATATCAGATCCGTGTCCGAAACGTTTACACCCATATGTCTCAGTCCATTGCAATCTCTTCCTGTCACTGGCTATATATGCAGCAATTGAAGCAGATGCATAATGTGTAAAGTGGTGCTAGCTAAATTGTCAGCGATCATAATAATTTTGCTTAAATTAGAATCATGGGAAGCATTTGGTGAGCTTTAAATTACAGAACCTTATGCTCATGGCAAGATTACAAATTATCTTAATTCTGTTAAAAGTAAATTTAAGAACTTCCCCAAAAAGAAAGAGAAAATGTTTCCAGATCCAGAGCCCACCTAAAAAGTTCATGACATCGAATTATCAAACCAAAAATATGTAAATGATTACAAAAGGAGAGGGATTAACAAGCCGGTAGCTAGCGGATCATTACTATTTGATTGGTGAAAGAGAAATTAAAAAAAACAGAGAGATCATGTTTTCATATCCCCACTACTAAAAAAGAATCTTTCCTTTTGAGCTCATTCATGAGAAAAGTTGGTGCTTCCATGAAGAAAGCAACTCTCCGCACATGCTAAACCCTGCTTCTGTTGTGCGCCGAGCGGAAGCAATTAAATCGCCGAAGTATCTAGCACGAAAAACAAATAGAGAGCATACAAAGATTTAGGTCGCCTTAACGACCAAGGGAACACTTCTCTTGATTTCAATTAGGAGATACAAAAGGCACTCAACTACTCCTAAGAAATCCTCACAATTGGCTCTCTCAAAGATGGCTCACAATGATCCTATGGAACATCCAATAGGACCTCATACAAGTTTCCACAATGCTTCAGTAGAAGCTCAATTGGATTCCCTATTTTCGATGCTCAATAACCAAAGACATTACCCTCTTTTTATAGAGATGAAGGGGGAGGGTGTTGGTGCACCAACCACCCCCCAACTTTGACAAAACATGGGCACCAACCCCATATGGGGCTGCTGAAAATTCCAGCAGCCCATAAGGCTGCTGGAAATTCCAGCATCATTGAGCCAACAACCACAAATCTCCACCTTGGCGAAATATTGAGTCTATGTCACACAATCGACCGTCAATGCTCCTCCTCGGTGAGAATCATCTCGTGTTCCCGCCATATTGCCTCAAAAGACTCATATGGCTCCGCAGAACCTCATTGCCCCAGAAGGGACCACCAAAGTTATCTCATATCGTCAACATACAAGTCCGAGCCATACTCGAACTTGACTCCAATATTGACTTTCATAAGCTCGTCTGTCGAACAATCACTAGTGCCAGGTAGCTCCACCAGATCCTTGGCTTCATTAGTCGCGTTGATTCCATCTCATCACAACAATCTTTTCTTCGTCCACATAGGTCGCCATTGTGTTCCACCTCACCGAATAATGTAGTAGACTCATCACACCCGACAAAGAAAGCAAGCAAGACCCTTCGTGCAGGTTGACATCTCTCATACCTTGGTCTCCAAACTTTGATAGAATCTATCTGCTGTGCAAGTTGTGGGGACACGGTATCTCCACCATACTGACTTGAACCATCACCTCTATTAGCACCACCTCTCCGGAGATCATCCAATGACGTCGTTTGGTGCTTGCAAGCTTGAGTCGGTAGCTCGCTCATCTGGAACTCTCGTCGTCTTTATCATCACCGTACCATCAAATTAATAGAGATTGCCTTCACGCTTTCCCTTCATCAGGATCATTGCTCCTCGTGTCACCTTCAAAGCGCCGTCCTCCATAGTCACTTTGCACCCTTGTGCTTCTAATAAACCAAGCAATATCAAGTTGTACTTCAGGTCGAGCACATAATGAACATCACCTATGTCCCGTGTGATATCATCACTCCTCTTTATGCAGACCATACCAATGCCCGCCGTTGTGCATGCTCCATTGTCTCCAAGAAGGACTTTACGCTTACTACCTTCATGGAAAGTAGTAAAGTACTCCCTGTGGGGTGTCGTATGGAACGAGCAACCCGAGTCAAGCACACATTCCCCCCTCATCACCCCCTCCGTTGCACCAACTAGGACCCACTCATCCACCTCCTCGCTTTTGATGATGTTGGCGGTAGCATTCTTCTTCTTATTGGCCTTTGGGCACTCCCTTGTCCAATGTCTCTTTCCTTGCAAAAGGCACATTGATCCCTCTCGATGTCTGTGCGCAAAGCTATACTATTGTCCATCGTTTCGGATATATGATTTCCTTTGCGGCCTCCACCTCTTTCATTGCTCCGACACGGTAAGCGCTTCGGACCCTTGGCCCATCATCTTCTCATCATCCTTCTTTCTAAATTAATTGCTAGTAAGAGCGTTAGAAACTTTATTGAATGTAATAAATTCTTTACCATAGGTTAAGATCGAAACGATCTGCCCATAGTCTTTATGCAAGGAGTTGAGGAGAATCATCGCATTGTCCTCATCTTCCACCTTGACGTCGATGTTCCTCAAATCTGTGAGGAGTTTGTTGTAGTAGTCGAGTTGTTCTTTAACTGAAACTCCTTCCATCTTGAGACCAAAAAGCTTCTTCTTTAGGTGTAGACGATTCTGAATGTTCTTCTTCATGTACTTCTCACCAAGCGGATCACATTACGCTCTCGCGTTCGTCTCCTTCATGAAAGTGTACTTCTTCTCCTTTATCAAGTAGAGCCGGATCGTGCCACAAGCGGTCCGGTTCATTATCTTCCACTCCGCATTCGACGTCGTAGTCGGCCTCTCATCTAGTACTTTATCTTGACCAAGTTGGTTCAAGATGTCAAGTACTTCGCATTTCCACATGCTGAAGTTGATACGCCCATCGAACTTCTCAATTTCGAACTTCGTATTAGATACGATAGTTCGCGTTGTTGAAGCATGCGCCATTGGAGTAGAAGGATTGTCGTCGCCACCTTTGCTCATCCTCTTCGTCTAGATCTTCGTCGCCAAAGCTCTGATATCAATTGTTGTGCGCCGAGCGAAAACAATCAAATCGTCGAAGTATCTAACACAAAAAACAAATAGAGTGCAAACAAAATATTTAGGTCGTCTTAACGACCAAGGGAACACTTTTCTTGATTTCAATTAGGAGATACAAAAGGCACTCAACTACTCCTAAGAAATCCTCACAATTGGCTCTCTCAAAGATGGCTCACAATGATCCTATGGGACTTCTAATAGGACCTCATACAAGTTTCCACAATGCTTCAGTAGAAGCTCAATTAGATTCCCTATTTTCGATGCTCAATAACCAAAGCCATTACCCTCTTTTTATAGGGATGAAGGAGGGGGTTGGTGCACCAACCACCCCCCAACTTTGACAAAACATGGGCACCAACCCCATATGGGGCTGCTGGAAATTCCAGCAGCCCATAAGGCTGCTGGAAATTCCAGCAGCATTGAGCCAACAACCACAGCTTCATGGGAAGAATCGTGCGGATTAGATTTTACGTGTTAGAGCACACTAACTCATGAGCCAAACATTATCATCGTATTCCTAAAGAAGTTGTTGTGGGCTTTGTTGAAGCCGTTTCTGATAAGAATTAGGGCAAAAGATGATATTTTTATTGCTAATTGAATGGAACTAACAAGATACGGCTCCAATTCGAGAGGAATGTCAATTCTCTCCAGTAATCTAAACTATCTAAAAGACTACTAATCTCTCTCAATATTCGACATAAACCCTAATGATCCTTCACCCTCCTATTTATAACAAAACCCTCTCTAATTAGGTAAATAACCGAAATTACCAAATTACCCATCTCTAGGGTTCCCTTGTATTTTGCATCGTCGTTCCTTGTGTCTTGCGTCGCCGTTGGCCTAACATTACTCCCCTCTCAATGAGACACCTTGTCCTCAAGGTGGAAGCCTGGAAATTGCTGCTGGTTGCACCGAAGGGCTCCTATGTTGCCTCATATTCTGGAAGATCCTTCCACTGGATCAGCACTTCTTTTGGTACCTAACCCTCATTGGCATACTTTTTTCATTTCAGACAGTTCAAGCATCACTTCCATGTCATCTGTCAAGGTCAATAGTAAAGATGGTGAAAGTGTAAGAACACCAGTTGCTTGACGAAACTGTGAGACATGTAAGACTGGATGTATAGCACATGTTGATGGTAATTTCAAGCGATAGGCCAGTTTTTCCATCATTGTCTCAACCTCATAAGGTCCAAAATATCATGGCACTAACTTGTTCCTCTTATGCGTCAAAAACATCTGACGATATGGGTGAAGCTTCAGATACGCACGGTCTCTAACTGCAAATTGTACATCCATCATGTGACCATTCGCATGTTTCTTCATGACCCGTTGTGCCCTCGTCAAATGGCGCTTCAGCTCTTCCAACACACTATCCCTCTCCTCTAAGTATTGCTCAACATTTGACATCTGTGTGGAACGGTGGCCATACTGTAGCAAGTGCATATGTGTTGAGTATTGGACTTCTCCCTACTTGGTGTTAATGATGAGCAAACATAAATACTTGTGACTAATCCCCTATTTTGCAGTTAATCCATTGCCTAAGCTATTTATGAAGATCTACTAGCAATGAATGACTCACAAAGATCATTGAAGGCAAATGAAAATGGATTGGATGATGTAGATGTTGATTGAAGCTCCATGAAGACTTCAAGCTCATACGTTGGATAGAACTGTAGGGATGGCAAAACGGGTGGGCGGGTATGGATATGCACTATCCATACCCGTACCCGCGCAATTTACCCGTACCCATACCCGTACCCATACCAGTGATGGGTAAATTTTTGTACCCATACCCATACCCATCGGGTATATGGATACCCGTGGGTACCCGTGTACCTGCTGGGTATGGGTAAGGATATCCATACACATCGTATGGATATCCATATACCCAATGGGTATGGGTATCCATACCCATTGCCTGTAAAAAGATTGACAAACATCCATATCCGTATCCATACTGCAAGCCTTTTGAGTGACATGTAAAAAATTATTGAAAATTATATATATTTTTTCAAACATCAAAGTAGTAAAAATACACATGTATGCAAGAGACTATATAATAATCAAGTTCAAATTAGCAGTTTCCTCATCTTCGCTGGTTTAAAAGATTGACAAAGACATGTAGAGTTTAGTGCTGGTTTTAAGGCATATACAAGAAAGCATTCTGTCACTAAGCCTTATAATGCAACAGCCAATACAATTGCAACTTGGCTCACAGAATAGCACAATATGTAGAAAATATTGAATGAAACACATAAATAGTAATATTTAAAGAGTGTGACCATATCAGATCACATGATATTCAGTGAAACCTTGTAAAATCTCCAATTATATTCATGGCAATTCTCCTTATGCACCAATAGCACAATACATGCCATTGATTTGCCACACATAATCTAAAAGTGAAAATATGCAAGGAAAAATAAAGATCGCAATTTAAAAATGGAACGTCCATTATGATATAATAGATTAAATAGAGAGTATGCATATCTTAGCACTTTATTTAGTTGAGTTTTACACGATCTTCAACTATTATTCACTTTATTTACATATATTAATTTAGTTATTATTTTTGAAAAATATTTAATTGGGGTTTATATGAAATTTACTTCATAAGAATAATATATTAATATTAAAATGGCCGGGTACGGGTACCCGTGGATATGGATATATAATATCCATACCCGTCCAATTTTACCCGTGGGTAAAACATGGGTACCCATACCCGTACCCATGGGTACAAAAGTCTACCCATACCCGTACACAAACGGGCGGGTATCCACGGGTATCCATACCCGCGGGTAGAATTGCCATCCCTAGATAGAAAAGAGAATTCGTCAATGTAATTTCTTTTATCTCTTCTAGTATATAGCTTAGAAGTAGAACATTGATGGAGCACTCACACACATCATCATTTCTGTCTTAGGACATCTTTAGATCAATTGTCCTTAGACCCCAATTCATTTCCTTAGTGATTGTGCTTGGATTGTTTATAACAGTCGACTGCTGAACGTTTTACAGTCGTCTGTCTCAAAAACAGTCGACTGTGTTTTGTTCTACAGTCGTCTGTTATGCACAAACTTTTACAATATAGTTTTGGGCCTATCTGTTTATTTCGCACAGGCAACTGATGAACGATTCATAATCGCCTGTCCAAGTGACAGTCGACTGTGGTTTGTAAATCAGTCGCATGTCTATCCTTCTGCCCAAACTTTGTTGATCTAACTTTTTCGGCCAGTCGACTAATGTTGAATATACAGTCGACTGTCCCTTGGACCAGTCGACTGTGTATGCTGCAACAATCGTCTGTCTGTGAGCCAATTTATTGACCCAGCTCTCTGGAAATTCTCAGGGTATTTGACAGTCGTCTGTATAAGGATTTACAGTCGCCTATTCTGATTAACAGTCGATTGTATTATCATCATCAGTCGTCTGTCCTGTTACCTTACAGGATTTCCAGATTTCTTCGACTTACCATTCTTTCGGTCAGTCGCCTGTAGAAGTAATTACAGTCGCATGTTGGTTCAACAGTCGACTGTCTTTGCTTCATCAGTCGACTGTCCACGTGGTAAGTTACCGTTATGAATTCTTACCTACCCATGCTGACTGTGCAACAGTTGACTGATGTTTCTTCAACAGTCGACTGTTGCGAGTTCAGTTTCTATACGTTGAGATTTTTCTCACGGATTTCAAAAGGGTTTTTTGCCTAAACTGTTTTGTGGATTTGAGAAACCTATAAACGGGGCTTCTACTGTTCCATTGAGAGGTTACCTAAGCTTTTGCAAAATCTCTTAAGCTTTCATTTCTAAAGTTTAAAGCTCTCAAATCCAACGCCCTAAGAATTCCAATCTTTGATCTCTTGCTCTCCAACCTAGAACCAAAGAGTGATCCTCTAGGTATTTGGTGCAGTCAAGAGAAAGGGCTTTCTCCTCTCTTCCAATAGAGTCTTCAACACACATCACACTTCTCCTTCAAGTTCTACTTCAAGGCATATGTGATTATAAGTGTTGCGTTCAAATTTCATTACTTTCGTAAATTGAATTTGCTCTCGGGTTGTGAGAGCGGTTTGCTTGCTCCCAAGTTGTGGGAGTCAAGGACATCGATTGTATTCGATTTTACTTGTAGGGTTGCTACAAGTGGGTTTTACGGAAACCTCAAGCTATGGTTCTAACTTGAGTATCCGGAGGTATCCGGGTGGAAGGGACGTAGGATTACCGGGAACAAGTCGGGAAGTGACTTGGGTAATCCGAACCCTAGAAACATAATTGTGTTTGCATTTGTTTCTTATTGGGTTTAATTCTAATTCCGCACTATATTGTTGGTTAGCATTTTAATTTGGTGTAACTATCGTTTTAAATTGCTTAATCATTATTCAACCCCCCTTCTAGTGTTTTCTCCATAGACAGGATCCTTACAATTGGTATCGGAGCGCAAGGTTATAGCTATGGCATCCAACAACGTTCCTCCGCCGACTTCGTCCAACAATCACGACCGTGATGGAGCGTCCACACTTTTCGAAGAGCGCAAGGTTATAGCTATGACATCTAACAACGTTCCTCCGCCGACTTCGTACAACAATCACGACCGTGATGGAGCGTCCACACTTTTCGAAGGTCAATCAACGGTGTGTCCTCCGCGTTTCAATGGCACTAACTTTGGCTATTGGAAGTATAGGATGAAGACATTCCTAAGGAGCGCTTCGCTTTGGAGAACCCTCCACAAGGAATATGTCGAGCCCAACGAAGAGGATTTCGAAAAATGGACATCTTCCGAGAAGTCCGCTGAAGTCAACAACGCTAAAGCAATGAACGCTCTTCATTGTGCGTTGGACCCGAATGAATTCAACAAGATATACACATGTAAGAGTGCATATCAAATTTGGAACCATCTCATTGTTACCCATGAGGGAACGAACAAGGTAAAACTTTCAAAGTTATATGTTGCCGTGCAAAACTTCGATTTGTTTCATATGCAGGAAAATGAGAGCATTGCATCGATGTACAGACGCTTTACCGACATCACAAATGAATTGGAAGCTTTTGGCCAAATATACACCGAACCTGAAAAGGTAAGGAAGATCATCATGGGGATGACCTCCAAATGGGAAAGAAGAGCGATCGCCATCGAAGAGGTCAATGATTTGAAGAATTACACAGTTGTGAATCTTATCGGGACTCTCATGTCTTACAAAGTAAGACGGGAGAACCGATTAAAGATTCGAGCTATGATGAATCCTTCAGAGGCCAAGAAGAAAGCTTTGGCATTCAACGCCAATTCATCATCCTCCGATAGCGAAGATTCGGAAGATGAGATGGATTTGGGTGAAATGGCCCAAATGGCGAAGAAGTTCCAACGCTTCTTTCGCAAAGGTAAATTTTCCTTAAACAAACGTTTTGAGTCTACTAATGATACTTCCTCTCTTTGCTTTAAGTGTAATAAGCCACGGCACATCAAGAGGGATTGCCCAATGCTAAAGAACAAAGAGAAGTGGAAGGCTCCGAAGTACCACAAGTCCGACAAGAACAAGAGAGACAAGAAGAAAGGACTCGTATGTACATTCGATGACTCAAGTGAAGAATCATCAAGTGATTCCGATGATGAGAAGGGTGAGAGCGCCCACATGTGTTTCATGGCACGAGAAGATCCACTCTCCGATGAGAGTGACTCCGACACGAATGATACCGAGGTAACAATGGATGAACTTCGTATTGCAAAATGAAGAATTATTTGCTAAATATCAATCTTTAATGCTTAGATATACTAGCTTAAAGAAATCAAATGTAAACAAGTCATTCATTCCATGCATTATCAACAATGACACCATTGTTGATACTTTAACTCTTGAGAAAACAAATTTAGTTTGTCAAAATGTCACTTTGAGAGATGAGGTGAATAACCTCAAATCTCAACTAGATCAAACACATCCCAAGGATAATAGTGATCTAGTTACACGACACACGCAATTGGGTTTAGAGAATGATTCTCTTAAAACCCAAGTGCACGAGCTCAAAGCACGGGTGTCCACCTTGGATACCAACATTTCTTCTCTAAAGGAGAAATATGAGCTCATGTCCTCCCGTATTGTGAGATTCAATAAAGGAAAAGGACACTTGGATGATTTGCTTGCAAACCAATTTCCGGCCACACATCGTGTTGGTCTTGGGTTTGTGAATACGAATGCATCCAATGCTCGCACATCCTATAGTGGTGTCACTATAGATTTTGTGAGGCTTTCCTCCGGTGCATCCACAAGTGGTGTCAAAGACACTATAGGTAGCAAACCTACCAAGAAAGTCATCACTTCACCTGCTCATCCTTTTGGCAAGAAACCCACTAAGGGTGGAAACCAAAAGCAAGGACATGCTTACATGTACACTAACACTCATCCACGTAGGAAACCTCCTACTTCACAAGTGGATAATCATGACACTTTTTATGATCCACACCCACGGACACGTACAAATCCACAATAGAGAAATTCTCATGTACGTGCTCCTATACATCCATATGTTCATACGCATCATTCTTACATGTATGCACATCCTCCTCATGTCATGCATAATCAATATGTTCCATACAACATGCATGTTCCTAAGCATACATATCACTCTCGTATGTCATATGCATATCCTCAACCTCATGTTTATGCTAGAAATCATGTTCCTAAGAAGCATGCACCACATAGAAATTCACCAAGTATGCATGCAACTAGGAAAAGGACTCCCAAAACATACACCATTTGGGGTCCTAAGAACACTAGCTTAAATGATAGGAATGCCTATGTTGATTCCTATTTTCATGACGTTATTAGGAATAGTAATTATGTTGGGAAGCAGAAGTCAACTTGGACTTGGCTTCCAAAGGGCTAATCCCCTTAGACCCAACAAACATTGGGTACCATGAGCTTATGGTATATTATATAGGTACCCAAGAGAAAGAAGAAGAGCAATAAAAGTCATATTAGCTCTAAAGGGAAAGGATGGATTCTCGATAGTGGTTGCTCCAAACATATGACGGGAGATCCCTCATTGCTCTCTGAAGTGATTAGCATCAAGGATGGTGCGACTGTCACTTTTGGAGGCAATCAAAAGGAAACCATCATTGGAGTAGGTATCGTTGGTAATCCTTCAAAACCCTTAATTATTAATGTATTTTTTGTTAGTGGTTTGTGTCACAATCTCATTTCCATTAGTCAACTTTATGACAAAGGTTACAAGGTTAACTTTGGAGAAGGATTGTGTACAATTGTTGATTGTGATTCAAATGTTTTATTTTCCGGTATTAGGCGTAAAAATATTTATTATTTGAGCTTGCCTAAAACCGTAGAACATTGCTTAGTTGCTAACACAAGTGAACAACTATTATGGCATCGCCGTTTTGGTCATGTTCACTTCAAGCACTTATATAAGTTAGATAAGCATAATCTAGTCAAAGGTTTTCGTAAAATCGCCTTTAATAAGAAAAGCTTTTGCGATTCTTGTCAAAGAGGTAAACTTAGTAAATCATCCTTTAAGCTTAAAGAAGGGATTACTTCTAAGAGGCCCATAGAACTTCTTCATTTAGATTTGTTTGGGCCAACTAGAACCGCTTCTTTAGGTAATGCTCATTATGGATTAGTTGTCGTTGACGACTTTTCTAGATTTACTTGGGTTTCATTCTTAACTAATAAAAATGAAGCTTATGAAGAGTTTACCAAATTTACAAAGAAGATTCAGAATCTCTTAGGATCCACCATTATCACTATCCGTAGTGATCATGGATGAGAATTTGGGAATGAATCTTTTACTAAGTTTTGTGATGACACCGGGATAACTCATAATTTTTCCTTCCCTCGGGCACCACCACAAAATGGTGTTGTAGAGAGAAAAAATATGACCCTTATTGAGTGTGCACGCACTATGCTCCATGATAGTCATCTAGGACTACAATTTTGGGCAAAGGCGGTGCACACGGCATGTTATATGCTCAATAGGATCCTAGTGAGCCCCCGAACGAACAAACTTATTTTGAATTGTTTTATGACAAAAAGCCTCAAGTAAAATATTTTCGTGTTTTTGGTTCAAAATGTTTTATCAAGAACACTTTCGGTAATCTAGATAAATTTGAGCCAAGATCTGATGAGGGAATTTTTGTTGGATATTCCACACGTAGCAAAGCCTACCGGATATACAACAAAACTTCTTCAACGATTGAGGAATCACTACATGTTTCATTTAATGAAGATTTTGATTTTCCTCGTGTTGATGATGATAATGTAGATGTTTTGTGTGATCCTCTTAGTAATGTTAAGATTAATGATTCGATTATTGATACTAACACTACTAACGAAATTGTTGAAAATGTTCCTAGTGATGCAGGAATACCCAAAGCTTATCCGACCGTTCGCAACCATCCCCATAACCAAATAATTGGAGATATTGGTGTGGGTATTCGAACGAGGTCGAGAATTGAAGAATTCTCTCATTGTGCATTTGTCTCTACCATTGAGCCAAAGAACATCCAAGAAGCTTGTGAGTATAGCTCTTGGATAGTGGCAATAGAAGAAGAACTAATGCAATTCGACAGAAATAAAGTTTGGGAGCTCGTTCCTCTTCCAAGTGGTCACCAAGTCATTGGGACCAAATGGATCTTCAAGAACAAGACGGATGAGAACGATGTGATCACAAGGAACAAAGCAATGTTAGTAGCTCAAGGCTACCAGCAAAAGGAATGTATTGATTTCGAAGAATCTTTTGCCCCCTAGCTAGATTAGAAGCTATTAGATTACTTTTATCTTTTGCATCCTATAAGAATTTTAAACTATTTCAAATGGATGTTAAAAGTGCATTTTTAAATGGGATTGTCAATGAAGAAGTATATGTTTCTCAACCTCTCGGTTTTATTCATGAAAAATTTCCAAACCGTGTTTTCAAACTTAAGAAAGCGTTGTATGGGTTGAGACAAGCTCCTAGAACTTGGTATGATCGACTTAAACCCTTTCTTTTGAATTTAGGTTTTGAAATAGGAGAAGTTGATTCTACACTTTTCATTAAAGATTATGAAAATGACATTCTTTTGATTCAAATTTATGTAGACGATATTATTTTTGGTTCTACTAACTTTAATCTTTGTCAAGAATTTTCTAAGTCTATGAAGGATGAATTCGAGATGAGCCACATGGGAGAGCTCACTTATTTCCTTGGACTGCAAATTCGACAAATGGAGAATGGCACCTTCATACATCAGACAAAGTACACAGGGAAGCTTATCAACCGATTCGGGATGGAATCGTCTTCAAGCAAAAAGACTCTCATGAGTACTACTACACATCTACATAAGGATGAAAGCGGAAAAGATGTAGACGTTCGTCTATATCGAGGTATGGTCGGTAGCTTACTTTACTTAACCGCTAGTAGGCCTGATATCATGTTTTCCGTATGCTTGTGTGCTAGATATCAAGCGAGACCTAAGTAGTCACACTTGATTGCGGTTAAACGAATATTTTGTTATCTCAATCAGTCCCTAGATTATGGGTTACTTTACCCTAAATCTAGCACATATGAGTTAATCTCATATAGTGATGCCGACTTTGTCGGATGCAAGTCCGACAGGAAAAGTACTAGTGGCACTTGCCATTTTCTAGGAAATTCCCTTGTTTCTTGGTTTTCTAAGAAACAGAATTCGGTGTCATTGTCCACGACTGAAGCGGAATATATTGTCGCAGGTATTGCGTGTGCACAAGTTCTTTGGATGAGACATACTCTTATGGACTATGGTGTCAACTGTGATACTTGCCCGATCATGGTTGATAACCAAAGTGCCATATGTCTTTCCAAGAATCTGATACACCACTCCCGTACCAAACACATAGACGTGAGACACCATTTTATAAATGATCATGTAGCTAAGAAGGACATCATCTTAGAGCACATTGAAACCCAAAAACAAATTGCCGACATCTTTACAAAACCTCTTAAAGAAGATTCATTTGTGAGGTTGCGTGGAGAATTAGGAATTATGGGTGAATCTGAAATCTAGATGCTCAACATTCATGTTATAACACCTTTTGAGCTCATATCATCATATTGTCTTTCTTCTTTTGATATATGCTATATATGTGTTTAAGAAAGGCCATTGAAATTTTTGTGATTTCATGAATTCTTTGAGATTGTTTTTAGAGATGTTGTTCCAATTGATTTATCATATTACATTGTTTTATGATGAGTTTGTGATTAGAGTATAGGTCCTAGGGTGAGTGTTCTTATTCTCTGGATTTCTATCTCACTGTGAATTTTTGGACCAGGACAGACGATTGTCTTTTCTTCGACAGTCGACTGCTCTACTCTATCTCCTCTGTCTGAGAATTTGTATCTTTCGCATAGCCGACTGATGACTGCTTTCCAGTCGACAGTTATTTTAACAGGCAAGTGAATTTTAGTCATCAGGCAACTGTTCTCTCTGTCAATTTTTCTACAGAGCTCTCTGTATTTTTGATGCAGTTTATTGATTCTCGGTCAGTCGACTGCTGTGTTAAGTTCAGTCGACTGTCCCTCGGACAGGCGACTGTATGTTACACAATAGTCGACTGTCTGTCTTCCTGAGACTATTTCTTATCACTTCATCCAGTCGACTGACTTTTGTTCATCAGTCGACTGTCTCCTGTTTGTGACGGTTCACTGCTTTGATCTGAGCCGTCGATTCTTTAATCCAACGGCCCAGATTTATTCCCTCTTTCATATATACTTCGAGCCGGTTGATTTCGACTCTTGTTTTTCTCCCTCCTCCGACTGAAATTCACTCGTCTTCCCACTCGAAATCTCCTGTAGACCTCTTTTCTAATCTTCTTCGTGGCAACTCTGTTTTCCTCCCTCGTGTGGTTGCTCGTGCTTGCTCGCTTGTTGATCGTTTTCTCGCCGGGATCTTGCTCCTGCTTACTTGCCCTAACAGACCATTCGAGTAAGTTCATGGATCCTTTCAGTCATTTGTTCCCTAAAGGATCCTTCGATTTCCTCAATGATCCGATTCCATCTGCTCAACACGCTGATCCGGTTCCGACCTCGCCTCCATCTTCAGGAGATTTTCTTCATATCATTGTCGGTGACCCCATCCCCTCTGAGAATGCTGCTGAACACACTTCTCAGCCAGCTGATATCCTCCTCGTTCGCCACCGTCCGTTCCCCTCGAGGATTTTCTTCTTGGTCGGCTGTGTGATCGTGTCACCGCTCTAGAGAAACTTTCCACTTCTTTGGACGAGAAGCTCAACCTTCTGTTGCAGCTTCAGTACAAATCCTTTATGCTACATGGTTTTCCCATCCCTGCCGAGCTTCAGGCTCTGTTTGCTAAATCTGATGACACTACCCATGTTGGTGTTCCTCCTCCTCCAGGGTTTGTGCCTGTTTCTTCTGTTGTTCCGGCCCCTGCTGTCCAGACTCCTGCTCATGATCGTGCGGAATCTTCTGTCGCTCGTGCTTCGTCTTCCAAGAGGAAGACTCCTGCTTACCCTACTCGACGCTCTGTGAGGCTGATGTTCCGCCCCTCTGGATGTCCTTCGGACACTTCTATCATTCACATTGACTGACGATGCAGCTATTGCTTGTTTGCTCACTCACCCAACGTCCTAGATTCTGTTTTTTGGTCTGTTTTTGGTTGGGTTGAGTGGATCTTCAGTGTGTCTGATGGTTAGGAGATTATCTGTATGATGTTTTGGATGTTTTGGATGTTTTTGTATGATGGTATCATGATGTATTTTTTTGGTATCATGATGTATGTTTTTTTGTTGGACATGTTGATGTCCGTATGCCATGTACTCATTTTTTGTTAAATATATATGATGCTGCTGTTGAATCTCATGTGTCACACCATGTATAATTGTTTATCTTATCTATGTGATGGTTGCCTCATTGTCCCCTTGAATGATTTATTCTCTTCAGATGTTTTGTTGAGACAATGTGGATTTATTATTGGATATTTCATCATGCTATCTCTGTTGTGATGCATTTTTGAAATTATTTTCGTTTCGTCTATCTATAATGTTGAGATTGGACTTTAATTCCTCTATTCACATACGTATATGATGTGCTTTTATGAGTTTTTGATTCTCCATATCTTTATACTCCTTGATTGTTGTTAGTTAGTATTTAGCACGATTATTGTTGTTGTTATTTACTCCCACCTTTTTGGATAATGTCATAGGGAGAGAGGAATAAACATACAAGATTCATAATGAATATGCTAAGTATGTTTAAACACTTTGAATCTAAGATTGAAGTTGCCTTAGATTCAGGGAGAGTAAGATTACAATGAATATAGATTTTTAATTCCTAGATTTCTTGAATTAAATTCATGCGTATCTTACTCATTTGCTTCAATTGATACGTAGATGCTCTATTATTTGTTGACTAACTTGATTGGCATCTATGTAGGGGAGTAAGTTTTCATTACGCACAATTATTTATCTTTTTGTTTATATTTGTGTTAGATCCATGCGCGGCTAAAGGGGGGAGGAAATTACTTTGCGCACAAGTCAGAGAGAAACTACTTTGCGCACAATAAGTCATGGAGAAATTACTTTGCGCACAAGGAGGGTTTTTCTATTTAAACTAGGGCTAGCCATCATTTGTATGCATGCTTGATATTTGATATTTTCTATTGAGCGTCCTTAGGTTTAGATCTTAGATTAAACAAGTGCGGACGTCCTCTTCGGCGTCTTGGGAGGAGAGCACACCTCTTTTGTGCTCAAATATCTTGTTATTTCCATTATTTTATCTATTAAAAATCGTATCTTTGTTGGTTCCTAACATTTTGGTATCAGAGCATCTACGATCCATGGGGCGAATTGAAGGGGTAAAGAAATCGGTTAACGATTTGACGGAATACATCGAGCACATGAAGGCAAGACAAGCAAAGAACGACGAGTAATTTGCAAAAATCATCGAGCTATTAAAGGCGCGCATCCACGACGGTAAAAACCCTAATTTTGGGCAAAAGACGTCACCTTTGGACTAGAAAGGCCCAGATCTGAAATTTTAAAATCTGAAAATTTCAGATCCAGTTCTGAAGGCGACGATAGAAGACGAGGGCGACCCCCAAGAAGAAAAAACCTAGCCGTCACATCAAGAAGGCGGCAGGTCGAGTCATGAAGGGGGATGGTTACATCCAGAAGGCGGCGGACCGTGGCAGCCCCTGCAGGGGCGCGGCAGGCCCCTGCAGCCCCTGCAGGCTCTCCCATGGCATCTTTCGTCTCTCCAGCGGCGACGACAGGCCCTCCGATGAAGCGGACAGCAAGTTTTCAACTTTCTGGGCCCAAAACAGCGAACATTCAAGCTTTCAGGAGGGCGACGTGGTCCCCAAGGCCATTGGTTTTCAGTTCAAAGTCCTTCAGAGCGCCAACATCTCAGTTTTGGGTATAGATGGCCTTCAAATCTGACTGGTGCCGACCGTGGCTTTCGTCTGGGCGTTGATAAAGGTGGTGGAGACCAATCTCATCCTTTCGATCCGGGAGGAGACATGCAATTCGTGGAATGGATGGCACACACTCCAGGCACCACCTTGAGGACAAGATGGATTTTCAGGGGCGGAGTAATGTTAGATCCATGCGCGGCTAAAGAGGGGAGGAAATTACTTTGCACACAACAAGTCATAGAGAAATTACTTTGCGCACAACAAGTCATGGAGAAATTACTTTGCGCACAACAAGGAGGGTTTTTCTATTTAAACTAGGGCTAGCCGTCATTTGTATGCATGCTTGATATTTGATATTTTCTATTGAGCGTCCTTAGGTTTAGATCTTAGATTAAACGAGTGCGGACGTCCTCTTCGGCGTCTTGGGAGGAGAGCACACCTCTTTTGTGCTCAAATATCTTGTTATTTACATTATTTTATCTATTAAAAATCGTATCTTTGTTGGTTCCTAACAGTTTGTTTGTCATCATCAAAAGGGGGGAGAATGTTGAGCATTGGACTTCTCCCTACTTGGTGTTAATGATGAGCAAATATAAATACTTGTGACTAATCCCCTATTTTACAGTTAATCCATTGCCTAAGCTATTTATGAAGATCTACTAGCAATGGATGACTCACAAAGATCATTGAAGGCAAATGAAAATGGATTGGATGATCGTATATGTTGATTAAAGCTCCATGAAGACTTCAAGCTCATACGTTGGATAGAAGAGAGAATTCGTCAATGTAATTTCTTTTATCTCTTCTAGTATGTAGCTTAGAAATATAACATTGATGGAGCACTCACACACGTCATCATTTCTGTCTTAGGACATCTTTAGATCAATTGTCCTTAGACCCCAATTCATTTCCTTAGTGATTGTGCTTGGATTGTTTATAACAGTCGACTGCTGAACGTTTTACAGTCATCTATCTCAAAAACAGTCGACTGTGTTTTGTTCTACAGTCGCCTGTTATGCATAAGCTTTTGCAATATAGTTTGGGCCTATCGGTTTGTGTCGCACATGCAACTGATGAACGATTCACAGTCGCCTGTCCAAGTGACAGTCGACTGTGGTTTGTAAATCAGTCACATGTCTATCCTTCTGCCCAAACTTTGTTGATCTAACTTTTTCGGCCAGTCGACTAATGTTGAATATACAGTCGACTGTCCCTTGGACCAGTCGACTGTGTATGCTGCAACAGTCGTCTGTCTGTGAGCCAATTTATTGACTCAGCTCTCTGGAAATTCTCAGGGTATTTGACAGTCGTCTGTATAAGGATTTACAGTCGCCTGTTCTGATTAACAGTCGACTGTATTATCCTCATCAGTCGTCTGTCTTGTTATCTTACAGGATTTCCAGATTTCTTCGACTTACCATTCTTTCGGCCAGTCGCCTGTAGAAGTAATTACAGTCGCATGTTGGTTCAACAGTCGACTGTTTTTTCTTCATCAGTCGACTGTCCGCGTGGTAAGTTACCGTTATGAATTCTTACCTACCCATGCTGACTGTGCAATAGTCGACTGAGGTTTCTTCAACAGTCAACTGTTGCGAGTTCAGTTTCTATCCATTGAGATTTTTCTCACGGATTCCAAAAGGGTTTTTGCCTAAACTGTTTTGTGGATTTGAGAAACCTATAAATGGGGCTTCTATTATTCCATTGAGAGGTTACCTAAGCTTTTTGCAAAATCTCTTAAGCTTTCATTTCTAAAGTTTAAAGCTCTCAAATCCAAAGCCCTAAGAATTCCAATCTTTGATCTCTTGCTCTCCAACCTAGAACCAAAGAATGATCCTCTAGGTATTTGGTGCAGTCAAGAGAAAGGGCTTTCTCCTCTCTTCCAAGAGAGTCTTCAACACACATCACACTTCTCCTTCAAGTTCTACTTCAAGGCATATGTGATTGTAAGTGTTGCTTTCAAATTTCATTACTTTCGTAAATTGAATTTGCTCTCTGGTTGTGAGAGCGGTTTGCTTGCTCCCAAGTTGTGGGAGTCAAGGACATCGATTGTATTCGATTTTACTTGTAGGGTTGCTACAAGTGGGTTTTAAGGAAACCTCAAGTTAGGGTTCTAACTTGAGTATCCGGAGGTATCCGGGTGGAAGGGACGTAGGATTACCGGGAACAAGTCGGGAAGTGACTTGGGTAATCCGAACCCTAGAAACATAATTGTGTTTGCATTTGTTTCTTATTGGGTTTAATTCTAATTCCGCACTATATTGTTGGTTAGCATTTTAATTTGGTGTAACTATCGTTTTAAATTGCTTAAACACTATTCAACCCCCCTTCTAGTGTTTTCTCCATAGACATGATCCTTACAATATGATCTCGCCCGTACAAGATCCTAAAAAGGTATGTCTAAGATGCCGTGTAATATGAGGTGTTGTACCAATACTCCTCCCACGCTAACCATCTCGCACACTGCTTTGGCGTCTCTGACACAAAACACCGCAAGTATGTCTCTATGCTTCTGTTAACTACTTATATCTAACTGTCCGTTTGATAGTGTCGTGCTTTGTTTCAAAACCATCCCCTCATCCTAAATAACTCTATAAAAATGGCTCAAGAAGATGCAGTCGCAATCAGACACTATCATCTCTAGGATCACATGCAAGCGCATCACCTCTAGTGTAAATACGGCGGCTACCGTAATGTAGGGATGTCGATGAGCCACAAAATACGCATATTTGCTCAGACGGTCCATCACAATAAAAATGATAGAGCATCGTTTTGGCTGAGGCAACCCTTCAATGAAATCCATCGCGACCTCCCAAATCCAGTTCGACAAAGCCAACAATTGAAGTAGTCCTTCATGTACCATTGACATGTACTTGTGAGGTTGACCGACATCACAACTAGCCACCATTTCTGTCACGTCATTCTTCTTTCACATCCAATACAACTCGGTTGCCAAGTATGCCTTAAGGACTCCAGGGTGTCCCCCAATAACGATCCCGTGGAGCTCCCATAGTAACCTCGAAATGTGGGTCGATGTCCGATGCATTACAAGTCGTTTCTGATATAACAACCGCTGTCCATCCAACGAGTAGCATGGATACTCCGTCGAACCATGTAATAGTACAACTCGAATCTTCGCTAAGCACTCGTCTGCCTCAATCTCCTGTATTAAGGATTTCCAATTAAGCACTACAGGAACAAACAAAGCTGTCAACTAATGTTCATCCACCGTCTAGAAAGAGCATCGACCGCCTTATTTTCCAATCTCGATCTATATTGGATCTCATGGTCATATCCCAACAGCTTAAAAAGCCAACGCTTGTGTTCCTCCATCATCATGCGCTGCTCCAGTAAGAACTTGATACTCCTATAATTCGTCCAAATAATGAAATGTCGTCCAAACATGTGTGGCCGTCACTTCTGCACCGCCAATACGATCACCATATGTTCGCGCTCATAGACTGACTTGAGCCGAGCCCTCGCAATCAACACCTGGCTGAAATGTCACTGGACGTTGGTCCTGCATCAATACCGCCCTTAGACCATACCCGAAGCATTTGTCTCCACGATAAAAGGCCGGCTAAAATCAGGTAAGGCTAACATCGAAATGTCGATCATGGCTCGCTTCAGGGACTTAAAAGCCCGAGTCACCTTTTCCTAAATGGAAGTTGTCTTCCTTCAATTGTTCTATTAATGACCATGCGAGGGTATATGCCCCTTAACAAACTTCGGGTAATACCTTGTGAGCTCTAGAATCCTCATAGTTCCTTCCGTGTCGTGGGACGTGGTCAATTTAGCATGGCCGCTATCTTAAACATGTCAGCTGCGACCCCCTCTGTCAAGGCAACATGCCCGCGGTACTCCACACACGTCTGTGCAAACAAGTATTTCTTCCTATTAATGTACAGCAGATGATTCTGTAGCTCCTACAACACTACCTCCAGATGCTCCATGTGTGCCTCAATAGTCCGGCTATACACCAAAATATCATCAAAGAAACAAGCACGAACCTCCACAAATATAGCCGGAATATTTTATTCATAAGTGCCTGAAAAGTAGCTTGAGCATTGGCCAAGCCACAAGGCATGACAAGGAACCAGTAGTGCCTTTTGTGAGTCCTGGATGCGGTTTTCATCATGTCCTCTGTCGCAGCAGGATCTGATGATACCCTGACTTCAAATCAATCTTCAAGAACAATATTGCTCCATGCAGCTCATCTGGCAACTCACCAATCACTGGGATGGGAAATTTGTCTGGGACAGACTCCTTGTTCAAGGCCCAGTGGTTGATGCCTAAATTTCCAGCTGACATCTTTATTGTTGATCAAAAAGATCGGGCTTAAGAATAGTCTTACACTCGGTTGAATGACTTCGGCATGTAGCATCTTTCCGACCATCCTCTCTATCTCACCCTTCTGCACCAGAGGATACAGGTACGGTCGCACATTGATGGACGAGACTCCCTCTTTCAACACTATGGTGTGCTCATGATCAAGCAGTGGGAGAAGTCCACGTGGTATCTGAAAAACACTCTCGAATCAAACCAGGAGCCGTTATACCGCTACCAAAATATCTCGCTCCTAAATAGGCTCCACTGCCAAGCCCTGTAGTTATACCAAGAATCGGTTTCCCTCAGTTTGTGACACCTTCACCATGGTTTTAACAGAAACCAATGTTCGATATAGGCTCGAATCATCCTGAAGTGACACCGGTCAGTTTCCCACTTGAAATCCCATACACAAAAATTTCCAGTTGACCTTCCTCTCTGTTGAGAGATGTGTATGCTCTCGAGGCAACTTATATCTGTGTACATGTACAAACGTCTTGTTCGAAATAACAGTAAGCTGTTTGGTAAGAATTTACCTAAGTTAATAATAATGTAGTATAAATTAGAACTTAGGTAAAGTCATGCGACTTGATGCGAGGTCAAACAAGTATCGAGATGAGGATCTCAATCATGGAAAATTGCTTGACTGTTTGAAGCACAAGTCTAAAATCGTTCATAGTCGTAGATGTTTCGAGAAAAGGATACGATACATCGGATAAACCATTGTGTCTTTGTCTTTACCATGGAGTGGTGACGATGATCGCATGGTCATTCGACTTGGTGAAGGCGGAGACGAGACACATGTGCTCATTGGAGAATGGGTTCACTGAACGATCCCACAAGAGTTATCATATGGTTAATATTAACTAATCTGTCAATGATAACTCTCAATGATGATAGGCAAGTTGGTCCTTAGGCTTGAGGCCATTGTATGAACATGTATGTGAACGATGTCACTTAGATCTCTAACCTAGCTTCGAGGCAAGGTCTGTTGAAAGGTCTTTGGTTGGATGACACTTGAAGTGTATGAGGAGAGTAATGACCAAGAGAGGATTCGTCTCTCTCGTTTATGGGGAGTTAGTGTCGCACATGTTAGTTCGGTCTTTAGTAAAAACTCTGGAGAGAGTATTTTGGAAGAAGTCCAACATTATTTGACTAACTATCGATGGAGACTAACCGGTTTCGAGCTATTGGTATTGATAGTTAACCATACCATAAGCTTGACTAAGCGACATAGTTATGACGAAGGGACAAAACTGCGTTATTCATCACAGACACAGTCAGAGTGATCCCGACGACACTTTAGTCAATGGGTCAATCACGTAATTATGATGCCGAAACGAGGATGACATCTGCTGCTCGTGGTCACTGTCGTCTAGGGGTTTCGAGCCCCAACTTGTAGTATGATCAGGCTGTAAGGTCTCACGTCGAGTAGGATTTGTGTCTTAGTAATAGGAAAAATTAAACAAGAGTGCACTCGGTTACATGGGAATAATTAGTGTCACTAAGGGTTTGTGATAATAAAGTCTAAAATAATACATCGGATGTATGGAAATTAATTATGTCGTAAAAGGTTTGCAATAGCCTAAAAGATATTAATGATGTGGGATTATTGCATATGATCCATATAAATTAAATATGTCGCAAAAGGTTTGCAAACATATTTTAGATCGCATATGATGCGGTACGCACAACGCATAGGAAAATCCATTCGACAAAACAGGGGTCCAGGAATGTTTCGGACCGGCTGCACAAGCTTGGGTCTGGTGGAATCCATTAGGGAATGAGGGGCCCCTTAGCAAGGGTTTACTCTAGACAAAAGCGGCTGGAAATTTCCAGAATCGGTTTTTGGAAAGGGTTCAACTTTGACAATGCATTTGAGGGGTCAAACGACCTCGAAATTACACAGTTTTTTCTATGCGTTCACCATGTAGAGCCCTTCGAAATGACATATTGTGTACCTTCGGGGATCACTGGTGAGGGAGAAACAATTGCTCAAAGAAAGAATGAATCTGGACTCAAATCTGTTTTTTGGCCAACTTTGAGACGGCATTTGAGGGGTCAAACGACGTCGAAATTGAGACTCGTTTGTTTCTATGTGTTTATCGTTCAGTGCTCTTTGATTTGATATATGATATCACTTGCGAAGCTCAACGGTGAGGGAGGAATAATTCGCTAAAATTTGGCCTTCGTGGAAAGCAAACTTGAAATTGTTTTTTCATTCATTAACTTTAGTCCCACATTGTTCGTGAGACAAGGAAGGGGGGCCGGCTCCCTATATAAATAAGGGCTAAACCCTTAAAACCTGTACCAAGTCTCCACTTTGAGTAGCTCTAAAAAGTTTTGAGCACGCTCGAAGTAAGACTTAAAATTTATTCCCTCCTCCTAAAATTCTTGCATTCCTCCGTTCGAGTCCTAGCAAGACGAGGAGGTTTGGATCGGATCCAAAGTCGTTGACGCAGGTCCTGCTCAAGTGAAATTTTCTTCGGTAAGTGGTTGGCTTAGAAGTGCGGTGTTGGCTCGCATCGGGACGCGGTTAGCTCGTTACGCAGTTCGGCTCGAGAGAAGCGGCTCCACCCCAACGCGGTGCATCGCTTCGGAGGGCAAAGAAATATTGCTGAAAACGACGCTTCGTATTCTACGGAAACGAAGTTATGGGACTGTTTTCGTTTACTATGCTTTCATATATGTTGCAGTAATTTAGATCTTTCTTTGGGGTTGGTCAGACCCACCCAAAGACTAGATTTTCATGGCTATGGTTCATGAAACTCTTAGTGCTGACATTAAATAGTTTAATGTATTTTATTTTGCTGCCTTTTATGCTTCTATCGTCTGTCCGACATAGGACAGGCATAGATTTTATGCCCTAATGGTCTATCAAATCCCAACATTGGTATCAGAGACTAGGTCTACTTTGATTTAATCTCTGCAAATGACATGATAGCATGAGATGTTTAATAGAAACATGATAATAATGTGATTATTTAGATTAATAATTATGTAAATTATTAAATATGTTGCAGCTTTAATTTATAAGATAAATTTTTAAGTTGCTTGTTTCTATGCTAATAATTATGATAAAATTATTAAAAATTGTTGTAACTTAATTTTATGGGATAATTTTATTAAGTTGCAACTGTTCATGCTAAAATTTTATGTGATAAAATCTTTTAGTATTTTTAATGGTTATGCAATTTCTTGTTTATTATATGATAACACAAGAAAACCTATTAGGTTAGCCATTAAAAACTTTCTAAAAATTACACGATAATTTTTAGATGGACATGCTATGATTTAAAAAATTGTTGCAACAATTAAATTCCTAATACTTGATTAGGGTAGCCTTCTCCAATAATTATTATTTTAATTGTTCTAATAATAATTTTGAAAAAAGCTATGATTTAAACTGTTGCGACTTGAATTTTTTAAATCCCTGATACATGATTAGGGTAGCACGAAAATTCCTTATAGTTGATAAGGACTTTAATAAAATTTATTACCCAATTCTAATAATTTCGAATTTTAGGATTCAACTAGTTGATAAGATTAACTAGTTTAATGAAGCCATATTAAATCGATGTTACACTTATAAATAATTTGTATCCTTAAAGGATCATGAACCGGTCTAGCGCTTTTTGTAACTAGTGTTGTGTATCACCCTAGCTCGACTGGGGATAGTGATCCTGGCCAAGCCAAATCTCTGGTCGTGTTCCGCTGGACCACGAGGATGCAAGTTATTTTATGTGACACCATCGATTACATATAGTCAACTACGTTTAAAATCTTCTTCAAGATTAGCCGTAGCCCTCCTTATTTTAGAGGCTGTCAACTATAGGTTCAGTGTTGTAGTTGTTGAGCACACTCAAGCTATGACATGGCTATCTTATGGAAACCAACTTCTTAATACATGTGATGTAGTCTAGACTTAACCCAAACCGTCGTGTCATATACACCGAGCACCTGCGTAAGTTAGGTTAAACACGAAAACAAGTGTCTGACTAGACTAGTCATTATGATTTGGATGAGCACACTCATGAACATAAGTGGCTATGGGTAAAAACTGATAAGGGAATCACATATGATGTGATTGATGAAGAGTCATTTACTAATCACAAAGTTAAGCAATTTGTTGAGCACACTCAAGGTTGTGAAGCTCAGGGTGGTTGGTCCCTTTCCTACTAATTTTTATTTAGTTATTAAAATCGTTCATTATTATGTCGTAAAATGATCACTAATATAGTGAGAAGATATAATTTGATAAAAACCATTATATCTATATTTGAAATTGAACATATGCTAAACTAAGATAGTTTTATGTTTACCGATGGAATCATACTCATAATGTCCTAAGAGAATATGCTAAATGGTCAAGAAGATTGATTAAAGTAATATCAACTCAAATTCTTTTTGATAGACTAAAGTATGTTCGCACTGATATTACAGTGTCCTTCTTAACACTGGCTTAAGGACAATGACTTCTTTGAAGCTCTAGACCCACTATAATTCAATCCGTAAGGTGTGGAACTTTGTGCAAACTGTTGGGCTCGAAAATGAGTGCATGAGCGGTGCAAAACTATGTATCCCAACCGGATCTTGAGACGAGCAACTTGAGCACACTCAGAGTTGTAAAGCTCAGGTGTTTGGATACATGAGATGCTTGCGCGGCTAATATTTGTGTTGGGACGCATAATGTCTAAATGTGATTTAGAAAAGAGAATGCACTAAGGAAAATTCATTGAAAAAGAAAATTTTATCTATCATAAGAAAAGGAAAAAGTTGAAGGAACTAAAAATGTGACATATTTGATGTCACAATTTCAGGATAATTGTTATACAAAAGGAATAGGTTGTCCTACGTGTTGGAAAAAGGAGCAAGTGTTATTTCTTGGACCATAGAGGACGTCCAACACATTTTAGCGAATGTCGTCTTCTTGCTTCTGAAGCAATGTTTCGGTGTGAGTAATTTGTATAACGATATTGTATTAAGTGTTAATACATGAATGCACAAGTTATAGAAAACTTATCTATGGAAAAAAAATAGATTGGGCCGTACCGAAGAGAACAGACTTGACAAGTCACATAAAAAGAGGGCTCTTAACCTCTCGAATTATGAGTCGAAAGACACGTGTAAGTCTTGTCTCAAAGGTATGATGGCCAAATTCCTTTTGTAAGATGGTGGCAGAATGAGTTGGAGAACTCGTGGTCTTGTACATACGGATGTATCCAGACCCAAGTCTAAATTAGCATAGATATGGTATACTTATTTTGTTACGACATGTGTTCTTCATGAAACACAAGTCTGATAAAATAGAGAACACAATGATAGATGTATTTGAACTACTTCGATCAGATCGGAAAGGAGAATACTTGGCTATGTAATTCTTGCGTAATTTAAAGAAAATGAGATTTTCTCTCAGGTCAAGTCTCTTAACACATCGGTGTGTTGGAGAGCATGAATCGCACTCTGTTATACATGGTGTGATACATGCCACGTGACTTTGAGTTACAATCCTCCTTCTGGGTTAAGCCCCAGATAATAATGTCTAGGTTCTTGCTAAGGTTTTATGAGGACCTTATCAATAAGATATTTCTCAAATCAATCATTAGAAAGTCATATGATTACTTGAGCCTCGTGAAACAAAGGAGTCGAGTAAAACAGCATAGTTGATGATGGCATGGATACTTCCAATATGCCATTCGGAGTAGTGACTCTAAGAAATGGCTTGATTCAATCCGAAAAGGGTCCTTGCAAGTAAATAAGGTATGAACCTTAGAAGACGTGCCCAATGACAGTGTTCCATTTGGCTGCAAGTGAATCTTCATGCCAGAAGATTAGTGCAAATGAAAATTAATGAAGTACAAGTTATACTGGTTAAGAATGGTTATCATCAAAACTCCTATAAACGGATTGTGATGAAACTTTCTTGCCAACAGCTGTGTACATATCTATTCGGATTAGACTCGATGTCAATACTCATGATGACCATGAAAACTGGAATATGCATGTAAAGTTTGTTTTCTAAATATGATTTAGAAGAACAAACTTATATGAATCAACCAGAGAGTTTCCAAGGTCAGTAAGAGCGAATAAAAGGCATGTGATGCATCAAGGAGCCGAAATATGTGTTTTGATAAAGTGGTCCAAGAGTTTGACACTTTATAAGAAACGATTATGAACCGTGCGGATGACCAGTAACTATTTTGAAGCATTCTTGTAAGGTACGTAAAGGATATTGTGTTAGGTCTCTAGTGAGAACGATGAGCTGGATGAGATCCAGACAAGAAAAATAGATTCATAAAGACCAATGTAATTATTTGGATGAGATTCAAATGCGTGGTTTAGCGTGAACATAGAAACTCCTTAAGTCTATACTAAAGACGGTTTAGATCTCTAACCTAGATTCGAGGCAAGGCATGTTGAAATGTCTTTGGTTGGATGACACTTGAAGTGTATGAGGAGAGTAATGACCACGAGAGGATTCGTCTCTCTCGTTTATGGGGAGTTAGTGTCGCACATGTTAGTTCGGTCTTTAGTAAAAACTCTGGAGAGAGTATTTTGGAAGAAGTCCAACATTATTTGACTAACTATCGATGGAGACTAACCGGTTTCGAGCTATTGGTATTGATAGTTAACCATACCATAAGCTTGACTAAGCGACATAGTTATGACGAAGGGACAAAACTGTGTTATTCATCACGGACACAGTCAGAGTGATCCCGACGACACTTTAATCAATGGATCAATCACGTAATTATGATGCTGAAACAGGAACGACACCTGCTGCGCGTGGTCACTGTCGTCTAGGGATTTCGAGCCCCAGCTTATAGTATGGTCAGTCTGTAGGGTCTCACACCGAGTAGAATTTGCATCTTAGTAATAAGAGGAATTAAGGAGGCGTGCACTCATTTGCACGGGAATAATTAGTGTCACAAAGGGTTTGTATAATAAAGTCTAAAATAATACATCGGATGTGTGTGAATTAATTATGTCGCAAAAGGTTTGCGATATAGCCTAAAATATATTAATGATGTGGGTTTATTGCATATGTCGCATATAAATTAAATATGTCGCAAAAGGTTTGTAAACATATTTTAGATCGCATTAGATGCGGTACGCACAAACGCATAGAAAAATCCATTCGACAAAACGGGGGTCCAGGAATGTTTCGGATCGGTTGCACAAGCTTGGGTCTGGTGTAACCCATTAGAGAATGGGGGGCCCGCTTAGCTACGGTTTACCCTAGTTAAAAACGGCCGGACATTTCCAGATTCGGTTTTTGGTAAGGGGTCAACTTTGACGATGCATTTGAAGGGTCAAACGAGCTCGGAATTGCACAAAGTTTTTTCTCTTTGTGTTCACCATGTAAAGCCCTTCGAAACGACATATTGTGTGCTTTCGGCGGATCACAGGTGTGAGAGAAACAATTGCTCAAAGAAAAAATGAATCTGGACTCAAATCTGTCCAAATTCAGCTTTCTGCTGTTTTGGGCCAACTTTGAGACGATATTTGAGGGGTCAAACAACGTCAAAATTGAGCCTCATTTGTTTCTATATGTTTACCGTTCAGTGCTCTTCGATTTGATATATGATATCATTTGCGAAGCTCAACGGTGAGGGAGGAATAATTCTCTAAAATTTGGCCTTCGTGGAAGCCAAACTTGAAGTTTTTTCATCCATTAACTTTAGTCTCACGTTGCTCGTGAGACGAGGAAGGTGGGCTGGCTCCCTATATAAATAAGGGCTAACCCCACTTGAAAACATGCACCAAGTCTCTGCTTTGAGTAGCTCTAAAAGTTTTGAGCACGCTCGAAGTAAGACTTAAAATTTATTCCCTCCTAAAATTCTCTCGTTCCTCCGTTCGAGTCCTAGCAACACGACGAGGAGATTTGGATCGAATCCAAAGTCTTTGACGTGGGTCATGCTCAAGTGAAACTTTCTTCAGCAAGTGGTTGACTCGGAGGCGCGGTGTTGGCTCGCCTCGGGACACGGTTTAGCTCGGGATGCGGTTCGGCTCGGGAGAAGCGGCTCAGCCCCAACGCGGAGCATCGCTTCGGAGGTCAAGAAATGTTGCTGAAAATAACGCTTCGTATTCTGCGGAAACGAAGTTTCGGGTATATCTTCTTTTACTATGCTTTCATATATGTTGTAGTAGTTTAGATCTTTCTTTGGGGTTGGTCAGACCCACCACAAAGACAGTAGATTTTCCTGGCTATGGTACATGAAACTCTTAGAGCTGACATTAAATAGTTTAATGTATTTTATTCTGCTGCCTTTTATGCTTCTATCGTCCATCCGACGTAAGACAGGCATAGATTTTATGCCCTAAAGGTCCATCAAAACCTAATACCCTCTCCCAAAGGTTGTAGCCATCTCATGCAAAGAATCATATCTGTAGTACCCAGATATAACAGTAGAAAATCCTCTAGTATCCGAAGTCCTCCTAGCGACAAGATCAGTCCCTAGCATATCCCACGACTTCGCTCCACCGTCTCCCTTCCCATGACCATGCCAAAGCTACATGCATCTTCCAACTGCAGCTTCTATTGGTCTTCTACCCGGTTGGAGATAAAACTATGGGTGGCCCCACTATCGATCAGCACTGTGATGTCACATCTATAAGCATCATCTCCCTCAAAGATCGGCATCTTCAACTTTTGAATTCTCGAGTCGGCGCCAAATTGCCACTGTTCGGCTCTTAATCGGGGCTATCCATAATAAAATTATTGGTATGCATTCAAATTTGGAGCTGTGGGACCCCCAAATTCTCTCATCAGAACTCTTTCCATCTCGTCGTCGTTCGTCCAATCCTTGTCGAAGCATCATCACCATCCCTCTGCCTCGCGGAAGCCTTATGAACCACCCCACCCTTATCGAAACCCCAAGGGCCTCCTCCGCCCTCACCGAACCACCGTGGGGCACCCCCACCCTTGTCGAAGCCCGGGGACATCCACTGCCTTTGCCGAGGCTTCCCTAGTGGGACCTCGCCTTCCAGTGCACCCAATCAGACACGTTGTTGCCGATGCCCCAGGGTGCTCCGCTGCCCTCATGCATCATCGGGCCCCTGCCGTCGCCGATGCTCTCCACCCCCCCCCCAAGCTCCATCGATCCCCTACGGGCCATGTCTCCTGGCGCACCCTTTTAGGGCCCCACGGCACCGGCACTACTCTCAATCACACCCACAAGGACCAGGGAGGTTGTTCTCAGCCTAAGTGCCTAGAAAACATGCATCGTCGTGCTCTTCGGGCCCACCGTCTGCCCAAAATTCCTCGTCACACGCGGATTTAATCTGATTTAGGTAGATTAAGCCGCATCCAAGGTCAGAGTGTTTTGCCACCTCAGATCTGCCGTTGGGTTTGATTTTTTTCTCTACGACGACTACTTTTCATTTAAAGTTGGTGCTTTCCATTGCCGGCCTTCTCCCGCATCATCCACGTTCAAATCCATCTCGATAGGTACAACCACCAGTGGTGAGAGGATATTCATCTCCAACAATTGCATCATCATGACTTCCAAAGACGAAAACTGTTCAACAATAGTGAACCGTTCATCCATCGTATTCTTGAGGAGCTCCACCTCGTTCTTCAATTTCTCCTCCAAATACATCCACCATTTTTACCGCCATCGATCCCAGATTCGAATGCCCTAATACCAATTTGATAAGAATTAGGACAAAATTAGGGCAAAAGATGATATTTTCATTACTAATTGAGTGAAACTAATAAGATACAACTTCCAATTCGAGAGGAAGACCAATTCTATCCCCATAATCCAAACTATCTAAAAGACTACTATTCTCACTCAAGATTCGACATAAACCCTAATGATCTTTCACCCTTTTATTTATAACAAACCACTCTATAATTAGGTAAATAACCGAAATTGCCAAACTACCCCTCCCTAGGATTCCCTTGTGTCCTAGGCCGCCGCCCATAAGTAATTAGCGGACTAACAGCTTCCCTCTCGTCTGTGTATTTGTATGAATGTGTTTGGTGTTAATTTCAAAATATTGAATATTTTATGTTTTTTAATATATCATGGTACATCCCCCAAGACCACAGCATGGCGCCAGCATAAGTGCATACCCAAACAAAATGTTTACGTTTTCAAAATTCGCGACTTTTTTCCCAAAAAAATCTGATCCTATATTATTGGATATTTATATCACAAAGTTGTTTGCATTGAAGAAAACCTTTGTCAGAATTTTCTATATCTCTATCCTGCTAGCTGTCAGTCTACATATACAGAATGGTGCACATACATCCCACAATAAGCTCAAAAAACATATATATTGCATCCTTCCCCCCAACCTCCGCAACCAGAACCACCACCATCACTGCACATAAAAACAAATAACACGTTTCAGTTTTCAAGATTGTTAGCATTTTCCAAAGGAACAACCTTTAAAAATTTCCCAAGCAATTTCCAAAGGTTCCTCTTTCTAACCACTGGGCAGGCCTACTCTGAACTGTTTTAGTACAACTCGCGACTTTCCAGCAAAAAGGTTCAAAAAGAAGATCTTATAAGGCTACTGACACAAATAAATTTCTTTTTTAATGAAAAAGATAGCAAACTGACATAGAACTAAGTTGATACTTGATTAGGGCATACGCATCAAAATTTGAATAGTAATTAAACCATACGCTTACAAGAAGAACTAAACTAGGACCTCCTTTATCTTTTCTTTTCTTTTCTTTTCTTTTTCTTTTCCTTTTATTTTTCGTTCATCATCGTAAAACGCAGTTAAATATCTTGATAGGCGTCAATTCAGGTTCACAACGGGGGCACAAATCACATAACTAGAAAAAACACACATTTGGTAAAAGAATTGTGAAGAGCACAAGAAATTTAAATGACACAGATATGTCTGCTACAGTGTGTAAGCATAAAGGTATATGTCTTTTCATGCAAGAGTAGAAACGTTTTGAAATGGATCACTCAAAACCTAAGACTGGTACTTCCCATACATACCTTCTGCGCTCCACCAGTCTCCATCTTTTATATCAGATTTTTTAAGCCTTTCAACAATAGTCAATCCATTACTCCAGTTGTTATGACCGCCATGAACCCAAATCTCAGAAGCATGCTCAAGTGGACGAGAACTTCGGTTATAATATAATCTGACTTTGTCATCGCCTCCAAATATGCTAGGCTCTATGTACCATAAATTATCAACCGATTTAGTGGCAAACTTCATTACTTCCTGAATAGCTTCCTGCTTTTTCTGCACCTCAATCTTTGCCTGTGCACGGTCAGCTTCACTAGCGGCCATCTCTTCCTCTTTCCTGCGCTGCTCCTCAGCCTGTCGTTCCCTTTCAGCTTGTTCTGCAGCAAGCTTCTCAAGCTCTTTCCTTTTTTCTTCAAGCAATAAATCCTCAAATGCTGATTCATCCAACCCACCTTCCACGGGTATGAAAAAATCGCTTGAATTATTGTTTTCATATACATTCCCACCATTAAAGAACACACAATCTATTCTATATGCCTCCTTAGGGACATATAGGTGGCAAGACCACCAATCACCTTTTAGATCAGTTTTCTGCAACCTTTCAGTAAAAGCTTTCCACCTCCAACCATTAAAGGCTCCCTTGATCAAAACTTCGTTTTCATTGACCAATACAGACGAGTTTCGATTTAGGAACACTTCAATATTTGTATCAGGCTTCATCATTTCCGGAAAAATAAATATTTTCTTTCCTCTAGCAAGATTCTGTTCGGCAAGAAGCTCTAGCTGTTTGCGTTGCACTTCTGCATCCATATGTCCATCTTTTTTCACCACTATCCCCTCACTCTCACTAATATCGACATCACTACCAACCGTGGCTTCTTTCTCCTCCACACGATCATCTATAAGAGCATGGTCTTTTGTTATTTCAATTCTGTCCATGTGATCCTCAATATACTCAACTCCATCCAAACTCTTCACTTTAGTCGAACTCCCTATGCAACTAGTTCCTAGGTCGAGTTCGCTATGATGTCTCTCACATTGGGCTACACTTCCATCAACATATGCAATATCTCCGTGGCATTCTAAACCTTTCATAATGTCCCCGCCCTCAGATCTGTCATTACTAGAAGCTGACAAAGTAATTACAGAAGCTTTATCATCTAATTCATTATTGGTATCATCATTTTCTTCTACCTTCTCCAGTATATTTACTCTCCTTTTTGCTACATTGCTTGATATGATTGGTTGCAAATCAACCTCAGTTTTCCCTATTTCACCAACAACCTTTTCTCCAACATCACTTTGATCTTTCTTCTGTGCACTCATTCTGGCCTGGGGTTTTGGGGCAAATCCTTTAGACGAAGGAGCTTTGGTCTTGGGTATCACCCTCTTCCTTGGCCGCCTTCCTGTAATGAATATAATTTAAATAAATATTTAGATTTATTAAAAAGAAACGAAAAGAAAATGAAGGTTTAAAAAATCCTAGTAAGTCTGTATCTGCTTCCCTACCTGAACTTGCTGCCATGCAAATTGTTGCCTTTTTTCTTCTGACGTCCATAAGCGCAAGTAAAGACTGAAAGAAAATAAAAATTAAAAAATAAAGAACTAAAGAACTTAGCCAGTTCCAATTAATGGTATTAATTTACAATTGAACTTGCCAACCCAAATATCAAAGCAAATCAAATTAAATCAATTTTTATCAACAACTCAAAGCAAATGATCTAACAAACATTATAGACCTTAACCATTGAATGTAAGGGAACAGACTAAGGTAGAAAATTTTCACCCGCAAATTTTACTCTACCCAGTTGATTCGGAGTCGGATATAAGTAGCTTCAGCATATACATATTACTGTATAACCATCTTCAGACAGCTTTAAAACCACTAAAATGATTTCGGCATTTGCTGATAACTTCGGAACAATGCAAAGTACGAAGGATATGCAACCTCTAATATAACAACATAAAGGGATGATAATGTGCTGAAAATATCAAACAAAGTAAATCAAAACTAACTCCTATTCCCCCAAAATCAAAAGTTTATTCATTAACACATGTGAGGCATTCTGGTAACTCCATGGCCACAACAATTATAGAAGATGAATCTGCATAAAAAGAACCATCAACGAAATGCCAAATCAAACTCATATTTTATCGGTGCATTTTTCTGCTTGGTGTCAACAATACAAAATTTAATTTACACATAAAGAGAAATTGTGGTAATTCTGCCAGTATTACAATTATAAAAGCTATACCACACTGATATTATGATCTAAACAAACACAGCAGACATAAACAGAGAAGATACCCAAACTCCAAAACGCTTTTAAAAAGCAACTTTTCATGAGCTGATAGCTTCAGAACCACTAAACGCCGAAAAGACGGAATCTTTACAGCAAAAAACTAAATTCTTCCGATAACATGAGAAATCCCATGAAACAATTATATAATTAATGAGAAATTGTGCATGGAAATGGAAAATTAAGGGGAGAATTTTACTTTCGAGTAAGAGAGCTGACCGCCTGACTTGATTCGGAGCTGGGTCCCATAGAGAGGGCTCTTTGGCTGAAGAGCCATCTCCATCTCCGACGATCGACAAGCAAAACGAGCGAATTGATGGAAATTTCAAAATGAAATTAAAAGAAGTATATTCACACTGAAAATAGAATAAAAAAGCGTACTTTGGGAATCTCTCCGGTTTGTGTTCAGGGAAGTGAGCTATAATTAATAATTGAGCGAAGAAGGCAGGAATTTATGTTTAGATTTATTTTTTTTAATGATTTTTTCTAGTTTTCAGGTTGATGAAATAAATAAATCATTAGGGTTTGATATTATGCACATGGGCGGCTAGAATTTACGAACAGAAAAACAGATTTTCAAAAAACCGGTAAAAATAATTGTTTTTTTTTTTGCAAAATATTGAATTGGGTTGTGAATGGATAATACTGAGTTGTTTATGATCACGGCTTATCTTATAGATACGATCAAATCTATTGTATCTTATCTATGTACGTTCCTCTAATGCTATAAATAGAGAGTTGTGGATGATTTATAAAACGCTATCAGCACAAAAATCTAAATAAAATTTCCACACAAAATCGATCGTTGCGAAAGCGAATGAATGCGGGAGATCCACACGTGCGGCGTCATCTACATCAAATGAGCGTCGTCATCCGCGTAGCTTCGTTCAATTGTCGCTATATCTAGAAGACTGATATAGAAATATTTCTCGCTAAAATGTCATTTTTATCGTATGTATGCAGGTTTTATCCATAGATCTCGCAAGATCGAAGTGGAAATAGGGATTATCACCTAAATTGATAATTTTAATCGTCTAAAAATCATGTTTTAACATGTTTTTAATCTGAAATTAAATAAAAAACATCCCCGAATCCGATGCACCGCCAGTAGTGAGGGGAGGCGCGCCGCTGTAATCCCCCTTAGCGGAGAGAGGCACCGCGTGCAGTCGTAGTTGAACCCCTCCCCCCAAAGTAGCAGAGGGGGGCGCCGCGCGCTGTCGTATTTGAACCCCCCTGTAGCGGAGGGGGTGCCATGCGCCGCCGGATTCGAACCCCCCCCCCCCCCCCGAAGCGTAGGGGCACCGTCCCGCCCCTGTCGAAACCCCCCCCCCCCCCCTCGCAGCAGGGGGCGCCGTCGGTCGCCCTCCGACGGCGGGGGCTTTCTGTCCTGAAACCCCCCCCCCCCCTGCGCCTTGCAGCGGGGTGTCCCCTCCCCGTGTCAACGATGAAGGGGGGCGACGTGGGCAACCCTAGCCGTCGCCCCCCTCCCCCCTCCCTCGCTATTTATGGGCCGCAAGCCCATTTCAAAAAAAAAAACTTTTGCTGGCCTGAATCCCACTCCTCTACTGCGGGCTGTAGCCCGCGCACAATGAACAAAAAAACAGAAATTGATAGGGGAAGGGGCAAAAAATATAAATAAAAATGTTTTTTGGGGACTAAAATTACTGAAAAATTAGGATAAATTAAGTGACCATAATGGGATTTTAAGTGGACGTTTTAGTGATTTTTTGGGGTAATTGGGGGAGATAGAAATGAAAACTTCTTCCTTTCTCATGAAGAAAATGTAAATATTTGGGCTCTTTTCAAAAAAAATTTAATAACCCCAACTAGCACAACTCTTTGAATTATATGATCCCTTTTTAGGATCATAATTATATGCTCGGCATCGTTTTTAATGGCTTATTTTGTGTATAAACTGATATTTGGTTGTGCAATATTAAGCTTGATAATTATGAAGATCCCGCGAACACTCTGCCGTTAGTCACATAACCTAACGATGTATGACGTTGCCAAGTGGTCCAATAAGTATTAAGTAATTAAGTTGTTTATCATTCTGTGAATTTAAATGATTGTGGTGCCTGTAATGAAAACGTCTGCTGAAAATGTTTGATGAGCACAAATTTTTGCATGGATGGCTTATTGCGGTTTTGGATCGGATGTTTTAAGCCCCACATTTTATTTTCTGCGCTTTTATTTTCCTTTTTTGAGAGGAATTGTAGTGAGTAAATTATGTAATGTCCAATATTGACGAATACTTTCCATGGAGACGGAGACCACACTATAAGGTGAAGATTTTATATGTGACACACGGGGTCTTTCAAAGTTGTAACTTCTATTTTAAGCTTTCATTTGTGTAATATGGACTATAATGGGACTTTGGACTTTTTATTTATGTGGGACTGGCCGATCCACGTAATTAGCTATTCATTTAAAAATTGCACCCGCATGAAAATATTTATTGTTTAAATTATTAATTCATGCAAATTTGTGCTCTCCTAGATAAAATGTCTAAAATCTCAAGTGTCGATTTTGAAGTGTTGGATGCATCAGGAAGAAACTATTTGAGCCGGCAGCTCGATGTGAAGTTTCATATGCGGGATAAGTCCCTCATTTCTGATGTGACTAAAAATAAAAATGTAAGCGATATATAAAAGGTTCAAGCCATTATTGTCACGACCCGCTTCCCTAAAATGGAGGCGAGACGTGAAAAGGTCCGCACGAGAGTGGAGCTGTGAAGCCCCAAACCCGATAAGCATCAATAAAATACATAAGCAGGTCCCTGTAACCACAAAGGAATAACAATAATAACACCAGGAGAGACTGAAATAAAAACTTCACATCTCAACTATTGTCCAACATGAAAATAAGTTCAACATCCAGAAAAGCCACCAGGCTAAAAGAAAAGAGTCTAAGGCCCAGAACAAGGCCAACAAAAGCAACAACGACAAAGTATAGGTGCTACGCACCGATAACAAAACGACTGTATAAACAAAAGTAAAACACAACGAAGACACTAGGACTGGTCCCCAGTGTCCACGTACTCCCCGTCAAACACAAGCTCGGGCTCGGCGTCAGCAAACACCTCGTCCTCAACAAGGTACTCGGGCTCAGGATCTAACATGTGTCACCCAAAAGAGTAAAGGGGCACATGTCAGCAAGTCTAAAAGACTTGGGCAAGGAAACTGAAAGTAAGGCAACTAGCAACCTAGCAGTTTAGTATGCATGACATGGCAGTTATAACATGAGTGCACAATTTAAAACATGGCAAGACAATTTGTACAAGAGAACATTTATCGGGACAAGACAAGACAAGAGTAGCCACGCTACTAACATTTTCAATCAATTCACATTGTTGTAGGTGTTTACGCCCTTCGCTGAATGGTACAACATTCAGACCGATCGGCACTAAACACAATTCACATTTCACGGTTGTTTTGTAGATGTTTACGCCCTTCGCTGAATGGTACAACATTCAGACCGATCGGCACTAAACACTACCCCACCCCAAAGAGTTTACGCCTTACAACTGCAGTTGTTGATCAAACAGACCCCCAGTTGCCTGGCCGCTTAACCCTTACCCCATCCCGCACTAAACAAGCCAGGGTCCCTGCACATGAGCCCAGCAAGTGAGCCAGGGTTGCCCCGCACGGGAGCTTGTTTCTTAGTTCACAATTCAATATTGAGCGTTGGGGTTTCCAACTACAGGGCTCGCTTCTAGAACACGAGCCAGGAACACAAGCATTGTAGCGAAGCTACGCAATCACAGGATTCACAGCAACACTTAAAGAATGCAATGACATGACAATTAATTCGCGTACCGTTAATGGAAAGTAAACCTGACATGGTAATTGTGCAACATGATATATGTCGGAACTAGCTTCGTTGTCAAGCTAATTCCCCAAATTGCGCCTAGGCGAGTATCATTTCGTCGCCTAGCCTCTGTTACGCCTACCACAAGCAAATGGCCTAAAACATGGCCTAAACCCTAAGTGGCAAGTTTCACTTGCCTAGCACCGGGGATGACGACCACTTCGTCACACGGGTGCCAATCTACGGGGAAATCGCTGTTATGGGGGAACAAACACCAAACAACATGAAATTTATTAGGGTTTCATAAAAATATAAATAAGTTATAAAAACAACGGTAGATCGATTTCTTACCGAGAGGAGGCGGAAGAAACACTCCGGGGAACCCTAGGATCAGATCTGGAAAAGATTGGGGAAGTTTGGGGAAACTAGGGTTTTAGGGGATTTGGGGATTTGGGTGAGATTTTGGGGAAGATGAGAGGTAGATAGAGTGAATGGATGGTTTGGATGATGGATTTAGGGCTTGGAATGAAGGATTTAAGCTGGGAGGAAGATGGGGGCTGAAGGGGGAAGATTTTAGGGTTTTGGGTCGTGTTGGGGAAGAAGAAAACGTTTGGGTTGGGTTTAAATAGGTTGGGCTGGCGGCTGCCCAGAAATTAGGGTTTTAACACTGGTTAGTCGGTCAAAGAGCAACCACTGACCGACTAGTTTGGCAACTAGTCGGTCGGTCGACCAACGCAGACCGACTAAGTGTAAACAGTAACTCCTGAACGAAAATATGTTTTAGAGTTAGTCGGTCCATGAACAAGTACTGACCGACTAGTTTAGCATCTAGTCGGTCGATGAACGTTCTTAGACCGACTAAGAGTAAACAGTAACTGATACAAAAATAAGATGATGAGTTAGTCGGTTCAAGAAGCATTGCTGACCGACTAGTTTGCAACCTAGTCGGTCAACCAACGTTCTTAGACCGACTAACGATAAACAGTAACTCCTGAGAAATTTAGAAAGCTAACTAGTTGGTCCAAGAAGGATTGCCGACCGACTGGATCGTCATCTAGTCGGTCGGTGCCCCTTCTTACACCGGCTAATAAGCACCAAAAGTTCCGATACGGAGCGCGGGGCCCCGGGATCAATTCCTAAGACTCCTAGGCTTGATCTAATAGTAAGATACGATCGTTATTAAGCCCGTCACGAATGACCTACTTCGAAATCGACGATCCTAAGGAAGAAACGAGAAAATACGACGAATCGATCGAAAATGAAAGCTGCGGAGCCGAAACCACACAAGAGGAGAAAATCCACCAAAACATATATTATATTATAATAAATCCAGATACATGAAAAGCAGTCGTTACAATTATCTATATCCGTCGACGTGTGGACAAGACCCTAACGGCTGAATACCTTATGGTCGAAGATCCACTTGAGCAGTGGACTGCCTTTGAGGATATATATAAACATCAGAAAGATGGTATACTACCAATGGCACGATATGAGTGGGAGAACCTGAGACTGCAGGACTTTAAGTCCATAGCTGAGGACAACTCAGCTCTCTTTAGCATCACCTCACGCCTGAAGTTGTGCGGTGAAAAGGCTCAGAAGATTGCATTATGGAAACGACGTACACGTCTTTCCATAAGAAAGATGCGATACTAATGCAGCAATACCGTGAACGAAAGTTCATCAATTATTCTGAGCTGCTGTCATATTTACTCATGGCTGAACAAAACAGAGAGCTTCTCATCGCCACTCACCGCATGCGCCCCTGGCACTGCTCCTCTCCCAAAAGCCAACAATGCACCTTCTTCTAGAAAGAAGATAGACAACAAAAGAAAAGAAAGACCACAGAAAGGGAGATAGAACAAAAAGGATATGGGCCAAGTCCAGCAGCGAAGAAATGAATGGAAGCAGAAGTTCACTTGGCACAGACAAGACAACAACAACAATGAAGCACCCCAGCCCACGAGGGAATGGAAAGACCAGTGTCATATATGTGGCATGAAAGGCCACTGGTCTAGAGTATGCAGAACTCCGCGGCATCTCCAGGAATTATATAAAGAAACTAAGAAAAAGAAAGCTGAAACAACTCTGGTGACATCTGATGCTCTAGTCAAATTTACAGCTGACGACTTCGAAACTGATGACCTGCTGGATTAGCCTTCTATTTTTATATTGGCAAATTGTTTTAAGAGCAGTTCATGTTATGAGAGCTTTTGAATTATGTAATTTAATCATTGAATGAAAAATTTTACTTTCCTGAAATGCAAATGTTTTATTCATCTTTATAGATGGATCGCTCTTATAACTGCCTAGTAGACAATGCTTCAACGCATACGATCTTTCAGTATAAATGCTATTTTCATAGCATTATACCATATAAAAACCATGTAAATACAGTTTCAGGGCCATCGAATATAATTGAAGGTTATGTGAATGCAACCTTGTTGCTCCATAATGGAACAGAAATTAAAATAAAAGATGCAATATTCTCTCCGAATTCCAACCGAAACTTACTAAGTTTTAAGGATATCCATTTAAACGGATTCCAGTTGAAAACAACAAATGTAAATGAAAAAGAATTACTGTATGTAACGTCTCAAGAAAAAGGAGTAAAATCCATACTTGACCGTTTTGAGAGCCGTTCATCAGGCCTCTATCATACAAAGATTCTGAGAGAGGAAGCTAACTTGATGGAGCACTTGAAGTGCCCGGCATTAGCCAAGTTTTTACGTTGGCATGCTAGACTTGGCCATCATGCCTCTGCGATGATACACCGCATGCATAGACTGAAGAAGCAGAACATTCTTTAGAAGAGAGAATTCCTTTGCATCCCCTGCTTCAATGGAAAATTAATAACAAGGCCATCACCACTAAAAGTGGATATCGAGTCTCCAAGCTTCCGCGAAAGAATACATGGAAATATACGTGGACATATCCACCCACCTAGTGGGCTATTTCGGTACTTTATGATAATGATTGATGCATCTTCAAAATATTCGTATGGGTATCTACTATCGACCTGCAACTTAGCTTTTCCAAAGCTACTGGCACAAATTATAAAGTTGCGGGCGCATTTTCCAGACAACCAAATAAAGAAAATACGTCTGGATAATGATGTGGAATTTACCTCCCGGGCATTTCAAGAGTACTGCCAGGCAACATGAACAGAAATTGAACATCCAGTGCCACATGTTCATACCTAGAATGGGTTGGCAGAGTCGCTGATAAAAAGACTCAACTGGATTGCACGTCCATTGTTAATGAAATCCCAGTTGCCGGTGAATGCATGGAGACATGCAATTCTGCATGCTCGTTAATAAAAATAAGACCATCTGGATGTCAGAGTCTCTCTCCAATGCACCTTGCATATGGAGTGCCACCGAACATTTCTCATTTGAGAATATTTGGTTGCGCAGTTTACACCCACATTGCACCACCACATAGGATAAAAATGGGTCCTCAACGTCGCCTAAGTATCTATATAGGATTTGACTCACCCTCAATTATAAGATACATAGAACCCCAAACGGGGGACGCATTTAAGGCACGTCTTGAAGACTGTGAATTTGATGAGACAATTTTACTCAAAATGGGCACAGACACTAAGAAATATGGTGAGAAGCACATCATAACGTGTGATACAAAAAGTTTGACCCACTATGATCCGGTAACAAAACAATGTGAAGATGAGATCCTGAAGATCGTCCACATTCAAGACACTGTCCACCGATTACCAGACTTTTTTACTGACAACCAGAAGATTGTCAAATCTCATATCCCTGCTGCAAATATTCCAACTAGGATTGACATGCTCGAGAATGGATGCAATCCGCCACCACCAGAAGTGGCTGCACTTTAACAGAAAAGAGGCAGACCACCAGGATCCAAGTTTAAAAATACAAGAAAAAGAAAAATATTCGGAGACCTTGAGACGATGCCCCCACAGAGAAATGAGCTCATGTCTATACCCTCACCACTCCAGGAATACACTGCAGAGGAACTGTTGTGAGAAACTGAAATATCATTAAATTATGTATGTACATGGTAGGCGTTGGACAGAAAGAGTATAATCGTCGACGATGACTTTGCATTTCATTTTGATATTCACGTCGACGGAAGCGACGATGATCATGATCCACATTCTGTTGCTGAATGCAAACGTAGAAATGATTGGCCAAAGTGGAATCAAGCAATATAAGCTTGGCTGGACTCGCTTAAGAAATGCAAAGTCTTTGGGCAAATAGTCCAGACACTTACTGGTGTCAAACCTGTGTGATACAAATGGGTATTCGTGAGAAAAATATGAATATAATGAGATCGCACGCTACAAAGCAAGGCATGTACTACAAGGATTTTCCCAAAGACCGGTATTGACTGTGAGGAAACATACTCCCGGTCATGGATGCAATCACTTTCCGATTTCTGATAAGCTTACCAGCAAAGAAATGTTTAGCTATCAGCTAATGGATGTTGTGACTGCACAACTATACGGTAATCTCGACAAGGAGATATACATGAAACTTCCTGATGGCTTTTCAATGCCTGCTGAATTAAAAGATAGACATAGGGACGTCTGCTCTGTTAAGCTTCAAAGATCATTGTATGGTCTTAACAATCGGGAAGGATGTGGTATAACAGACTGAGTTATTTTCTTGTACACCAAGGATTCACCAATAACGAAGCCTGCCCTTGCATCTTTATACGAGCAAAGGGAAAATGATTCGTCATAATAGTGTTGGATCCTGTGGATGGCAAACAACACTAGAAGGGGGGGTTGAATAGTGTTGTATAAAGATAAAACTTTTTCGTTCTGTAATCAATCAACACAAAAACAATTCCTTCTAATGTTGCCTAAGAAACCAAGTAGAGCGATCTACGCTTGGTTCTTAATCAACAATATAATTAAAAATGCACAGCGAAAATTCACAGCAGGTAGTCGACTCCTTATGAGCAGTAGTCGACTCCCAGAGTATAAGTTAGAGCGAACAGATGCAAATCTCAGCGTATAGGATTGATATTTACTGAATATAAAATAAAAGCAAAGATAAACAAACACAGAAAAATGCAAGCGCAAAGACAAGGATTTTTATCCTGGTTCCCCGCAACCCGGGTACGTCCAGTCCCCGACCAATCCGGTACGAGATTTCCACTATCTGCCTTGGCAAATACAAGCACCTAACTTCACTCGTTAGGATTTCCAACGACCTAGCCTTGACCAGGATTTCCGAACACAACGCCTAGACTTGTCTAGGGTTATACCCTTGCCTCACAAACCGAGGACTTCCCAAATGGCAACAACTAGACTTGTCTAGTGTTCCAACATATAGCACAATGAGAAATTTGTCCAATACTCTACAACAAGTGATAGAGATTGGAAATACACCCGATTCTATAGCCAATCAAAAGATAGACAATTGTGTAGTGGCTTAATAGAATAATAGTCTAGATCACACAAAGATATGAGATAAATTCTTTGTGATCTAGAGCTTTTTCAAAAATCCTTCAAATAGAATTTAAAGAGAAGTAAAGTAGAGGATTTTGAAAAACAACTTAGCCAATAAAAATATGATCTTCAAGAGAATTAAAAATATTGCAAGATCAAAAACTGAAATTAAAAATTGGCTAGAGAAGAAATGAGAGAGCTTTGATTCACGAGAGCTTTTGCAAATTTGATTTTCAATAATCTTGTTTTTCTTTTACAAAAGAATTAAGCTCTATTTATAGGGAAAAACTGGGATTTGAAATTTGAATTTCGTTTGACTTTTGTCCCAAAAATTTCGGAGTAAATCACTCGAAGAAATTTAAAATTCAAATTCAAAACGTTTGAAAATTTCCAGCAGGTAGTCGACTCCCTCTATAGGTAGTCGACTCCCAGAGGAGTCTAGGAAATTTTCATCCCTGACTGGTAGTCGACTCCCTGCTTTTGGTGGTCGACTCCCAGAGGAGTTTTTCCTGTTGTTCTAGTCAAAAAGGGTTAGTTAACTCCAGGGTGCGTGGAGTTTCACTATAATTATTGAAGTGACTAGAGAAAGCTCTTTAAAATTATTTTTGTAGTAAAAACAATATTTCGAAATCCTTTTGTGTGTGTGTGTGTGTTGTCTACTTGATATGGCTTTGACAAATATCCTAAAAGACACGACACACTCACACTAGACTCTGAACATGTCTTTTGCAGTTTTAGTCAGCTTGATGAACTGAAGATGAGCTTCTTCTTTGAGCTACTTGCTTTGTTTGAGCTTGAGCTTCATCACTCGAGTTTAGCCATGTTCGTCTTTGTCGTGGAGCGTAGATACGTGCTTCTTGGAGTATTTAGTAGAGCTTCACGAAACCTGTATACTTAAAGTGTAGTGTAGTTAGTATACCAAGCATTCATTTGGTGTGCTCATCATCAAAATTACTTAGGGGTGGAATTCAATTTCCATCACTCTCCCCCTTTTTGATGATGACACCCAAATGCAAAATTGGAATCAAGACATATATGAATAATATTGCAAGTATACTTACTCCCCCTGCTTTGATGCGGTTCTTCCCCTGCATCAAAGCTATTTCACATATTCACATTTTTGCATTATAACATTTTTCTCCCCCTTGTCATCAACAAAAATATATTATAGCTGAGTATTATTCAATTCTTTTTCTCCAACAATACCCAATTCTCGACGAAGTCTCGAGAAAGTATCCTTGTGTAAGGGTTTTGTTAGAATATCAGCAACTTGAAACTCAAAGGAGACAAATTTAAGTTCAACATCCTTTTTGGCACAATGATCATCAATAAATCTGTGTCTTATATCAATGTGTTTTGTTCTAGGGTGAAGAACAGAGTTTTTAGTGAGATTTATGGTGCTTTTATTATCACAATAAATTACACATGTAGATGTATTAATACCATAATCGACGAGGACTTGTTTCATCCAAAGTATTTAAGCACAGGCAAGTCCGGCAGCTATATACTCTGCCTCAGTGGTAGATAGTGAAACAGAACTTTGCTTTTTGCTAAACCACGAAACAAGGGAATGTCCAAGGAAATGACATGTTCCACTTGTGCTTTTTCTTGTGGCTTTACAACCAGCATAGTCTGCGTCACTAAATGAAGTTAAATCGAATGTGCTTCCTTTGGGATAGAAGAGTCCAAAGTCAGATGTGGTTTTAAGATATCTAAATATGTATTTTACTGTTTTAAGGTGTGATTCTCTAGGATCACATTGAAATCTAGCACATGCACAAACACTAAACATGATGTCTGGTCTGCTGGCGGTTAAGTAGAGTAATGAACCGACCATACCTCTATATGTTTTCTGATCAACCTTCTTACCTGCTTCATCTTTGTCTAAGGAAGTGTACGTTGCCATTGGTATGTTCTTTCCTGATGCAGTTTCCATTCCGAACCTTTTGATCAAGTCTCGTGCGTACTTTGTTTGATGAATGAAGGTTCCTTCTTTTCCTTGTTTGATTTGTAATCCGAGAAAGTATGTTAGTTCTCCCATGTGGCTCATTTCGAATTCTTCCTGCATTAACTTGGCAAACTCTTGGCAAAGATCATTATTAGTAGATCCAAAAATGATGTCATCTACATAGATTTGGATAAGAATGATATCATTATGATCTTTCTTAACAAATAAAGTTGTATCTATTTTTCCAACAGTATAACTTGAGTCACTTAAGAATTTTCTTAGTCTTTCATACCAAGCTCTTGGAGCTTGTTTTAGCCCATATAAAGCTTTGTTTAACTTGTAAACAAATCCTGTTTTCTTATCATGTTCAAATCCTGGAGGTTGTTCAACGTAGACTTCCTCCTTTATGAACCCGTTTAGGAAAGCGCTTTTTACATCCATTTGATAAAGTTTAAAATTCTTATATGATGCAAATGCGAGTAACATCCTAATAGATTCTAGTCTAGCAACAGGAGCAAAGGTTTCATCGAAGTCTATACCTTCCTCTTGAGAGTAACCCTGTGCTACTAACCTTGCTTTATTCCTTATCACATTTCCATCTTCATCTAGTTTGTTGCGGTATACCCATTTAGTACCGATAACGGGACGATCTTCCGGTCTAGGTACTAACTCCCATACTTGATTGCGTTCAAATTGTAGAAGTTCTTCTTGCATAGCCTCGATCCATGCTTCATCTGCAAAAGCTTCTTCTACCTTTTTCGGCTCAATGTTAGAAACAAATGCAACATGTGTTAAGTGTTCTATTTGAGATCTAGTTCTAATTCCTGCATCAATGTCACCTAAGACTTGAGTGTGTGGGTGATGTGTGACTTCAGGAAATGATTTCGGCAAAGAACTAGGAATATCATTTGGAAATTCATTATTAGGAGTGTGTGCAATGAACATGTTATCATCATCATCATGAGCAATGTTATGAGGTAAAGATTCATCAAATGTTACATGTAGAGTTTCAACAATAGTCTCGGAACTTTTATTGTAAATTCTATATGCCTTACTACGTAAAGAGTAACCGATAAATATGCCTTCATCCGCTTTGGAGTCAAACTTATCTAGGTTATCTTTAGTATTCAGAATATAGCATTTACAACCAAAAACTCTGAAGTAAGATACTTTTGGAATTCGTTGGAGCAATAATTCATACGGGGTCTTTTCAAAAGGTTTTCTAATTAAAACTTTATTTTGAATATAGCACGCGGTTGCTACAGCTTCCGCCCAAAATTTCTTTGGAAGGTTGCTTTCACACAACATTGTTCGTGCACACTCTTGGAGTGTTCTGTTTTTCCTTTCAACTACCCCATTTTGAGGAGCAGCTCTGGGAAGAGCAAAGGTGTGAGAAATACCTTGTTCTTCACAAAATGATTTAAAATGTTCATTTTCAAATTCTCCACCGTGATCACTTCTTAAGGAAATGCTTTTCATGGAATATAAACGTTCAATCCTTTTGAAAAATATTTCGAATTCACGGAAGGCATCATTCTTATGAGTTAAGAATAATACCCACGTATATCGAGTAAAATCATCAATTATGACAAATACGTATCTAGAGTTGCATAATGATGGAGTTCTAGTTGGGCCAAACAAGTCCATATGGAGTAGTTCAAGTGGTCCATTAGAACTGAGAGCTCCAATATTTTTAAATGAACTCTTGTGCATTTTGCCAAATTGACATGAGTCACAGATTTTATCTAATTTAAAATTTATCTTAGGAAGTCCTTGCACCAACTCTTTCTTAGAAATCTTATCCATGTTTTTGATGTTCACATGGCCAAAGCGTCTGTGCCAAAGCAGTGGATCGTTTGTTGAAACAAACAAGCATACATTTGATTCATACTCTTTTAGTCTAAGTATATAGATATTTTCTACTCGCTTACCTTTAACAAGGACATTTTTCATATCTTTGTCATAGATTAAGCATGAGTCAAGAGTAAATATAACTTTCATACCTTTGTCGCATAGTTGGCTTATGCTTAAAAGATTATGCTTTAATCCTTTCACCAAGATTACATCTTTGATGAGCAATTTTGAATGGCTGCCGATATTGCCAATTCCGACAATTTTACCTTTCTTATTGTTACCAAATTTCACAGTTCCGCCATCATACATTTTTAGATTGCTAAGTAACTTTGCGTTCCATGTCATGTGTGCAGAGCATCCACTATCCATTATCCATGTGTCCTGAAAATAAAATAATCTCTACACGTTTGGTACCCACTTCTAATTGGGTCCAATATGTTAGAAAAAAAAATTTATTTACATATCTTTTTAAACGTTTGGGTATCAGAATAATATACATGAAGCATGTGGATACCCTAATTTTTTTTTAAAAAAGAAAGGTTACTTGTTTGGAACCCAAATTCGATTTGAATTTGATTTCCTATGAGCAAATAAGTCTTTATGGGATCTATGCATACTGCTAGTCAAATTGTGAATATAAGCATTTTTATCATTCAAGCCTAAGTGTTTAGGCACCCATATCATGTTATTTCTAGTATTGTGTATATTTTGAGGTTTGTGTACAAAATGTGGTTTTTGATGTGTATTGTGTACACTATTTTTGTGTGCCTTATGTGTAGCATGTAGATCATGTGAGACGTGAGATGCGTTATTGTATCTAACATTTTTCTCATACATGAAAGCATACTTTTTATCATTGGCATGCACAACATTTACATTTCTACCCATATCTTTAGATGTAGAAGCTTGAGCATGAGTAGATTTATTAACAGCATTTCTAGGAGTATAAGAGCAAGAGGAAGTAGAGTTATTTTTGATATAATCAACTTTTGCAATTAGTTCTTCATGCTTTATACGACTAGAAGCAATAAGACTTTCAAGTGAATCTATCTTATCATTTAGACAGGAAACATACAGAGCCTGTTCATTTTTCAATAAGTTATTATCAATCAATAATGCATCATATTTTGCCTTTAAGGAATTATGATCATTCAATGAAATATTACTACAATCATTTTTCAAAGCATTATAATCATCCAGCAAACTATCATATTTCTTGTATAGGTCATCATGATCATTATTCAAAGCTTTGTACTTGTTATTTACACTTTTGTATTTCTTATTCAATCTCTCAAATTCTCTATACAAATTTTCATATGCACTAGCAATGTCAAAATCATCTTCATCGTCAGAACTAGATTCACATACCTTTTCCTGATTGTCTTGACAAGCCATCATGCACATATGATTTTTGGATTGCTCTTCCTCTTCTTCGTTGGTGTTGATGGTGTCAAAAGTCCATTTATCTTCAACAGTCCTTTTTTCATGCTTTTCTTTGTTGGATTTGATTGTCTCTATATGTGTTTGAATTTCTTTTGACTTTGATCCGAATCTCTCATCCAATAAGTTGAGGATTTGGTGTGCGGTTTCAGCCCTTTCTACAAGATCTAACATTTCATTAGTTAAACCAGTATAGAGTAAATGCATTACCTTTATGTTTCTGAAGTAGGCTTCTTCTTGGTCCGGATTCCATTGATTTTGAGGAGTGGTTGGAATCTCATATCGTTCACCGATAGATCTTGAGTAGCTTAGATCTTGTGCTTCCAAGAAGATCTCCATTCTCCTTCTCCATTGGGAATAGAAGTTGCCGTCAAAGATTGGAGGAGTATGGGTGTTGTAGACGTATGTTGATGCCATCGTTTTAACCTTGCTCTGATACCAAGTGTTGGATCCTGTGGATGGCAAACAACACTAGAAGGGGGGGTTGAATAGTGTTGTATAAAGATAAAACTTTTTCGTTCTGTAATCAATCAACACAAAAACAATTCCTTCTAATGTTGCCTAAGAAACCAAGTAGAGCGATCTACGCTTGGTTCTTAATCAACAATATAATTAAAAATGCACAGCGAAAATTCACAGCAGGTAGTCGACTCCTTATGAGCAGTAGTCGACTCCCAGAGTATAAGTTAGAGCGAACAGATGCAAATCTCAGCGTATAGGATTGATATTTACTGAATATAAAATAAAAGCAAAGATAAACAAACACAGAAAAATGCAAGCGCAAAGACAAGGATTTTTATCCTGGTTCCCCGCAACCCGGGTACGTCCAGTCCCCGACCAATCCGGTACGAGATTTCCACTATCTGCCTTGGCAAATACAAGCACCTAACTTCACTCGTTAGGATTTCCAACGACCTAGCCTTGACCATGATTTCCGAACACAACGCCTAGACTTGTCTAGGGTTATACCCTTGCCTCACAAACCGAGGACTTCCCAAATGGCAACAACTAGACTTGTCTAGTGTTCCAACATATAGCACAATGAGAAATTTGTCCAATACTCTACAACAAGTGATAGAGATTGGAAATACACCCGATTCTATAGCCAATCAAAAGATAGACAATTGTGTAGTGGCTTAATAGAATAATAGTCTAGATCACACAAAGATATGAGATAAATTCTTTGTGATCTAGAGCTTTTTCAAAAATCCTTCAAATAGAATTTAAAGAGAAGTAAAGTAGAGGATTTTGAAAAACAACTTAGCCAATAAAAATATGATCTTCAAGAGAATTAAAAATATTGCAAGATCAAAAACTGAAATTAAAAATTGGCTAGAGAAGAAATGAGAGAGCTTTGATTCACGAGAGCTTTTGCAAATTTGATTTTCAATAATCTTGTTTTTCTTTTACAAAAGAATTAAGCTCTATTTATAGGGAAAAACTGGGATTTGAAATTTGAATTTCGTTTGACTTTTGTCCCAAAAATTTCGGAGTAAATCACTCGAAGAAATTTAAAATTCAAATTCAAAACGTTTGAAAATTTCCAGCAGGTAGTCGACTCCCTCTATAGGTAGTCGACTCCCAGAGGAGTCTAGGAAATTTTCATCCCTGACTGGTAGTCGACTCCCTGCTTTTGGTGGTCGACTCCCAGAGGAGTTTTTCCTGTTGTTCTAGTCAAAAAGGGTTAGTTAACTCCAGGGTGCGTGGAGTTTCACTATAATTATTGAAGTGACTAGAGAAAGCTCTTTAAAATTATTTTTGTAGTAAAAACAATATTTCGAAATCCTTGTGTGTGTGTGTTGTCTACTTGATATGGCTTTGACAAATATCCTAAAAGACACGACACACTCACACTAGACTCTGAACATGTCTTTTGCAGTTTTAGTCAGCTTGATGAACTGAAGATGAGCTTCTTCTTTGAGCTACTTGCTTTGTTTGAGCTTGAGCTTCATCACTCGAGTTTAGCCATGTTCGTCTTTGTCGTGGAGCGTAGATACGTGCTTCTTGGAGTATTTAGTAGAGCTTCACGAAACCTGTATCCTTAAAGTGTAGTGTAGTTAGTATACCAAGCATTCATTTGGTGTGCTCATCATCAAAATTACTTAGGGGTGGAATTCAATTTCCATCAAATAGCAGTCTACGTAGACGATTTGAACCTCATTGGATCTCCAGAAGAGATCACTGAGATATCTGTAAGCCCGACAAAAGAATTCGTAATGAAAGACATAGGCAAAACAAAATTCTGCCTTGGATTACAGATTGAACATTTAAAAGACGGAATCCTATTACACCAAACCACGTATACGAAGAAAATGGTGCAAAGATTTTATATGGACCAATGTCATCCACTTAGTACACCTATGGTGGTACGATCTCTGGATGCACTTAAAGACCCATTCCGGCCGCTGGAAGATGGGGATGATATACTTGGTCCCAAAGTTCATTATCTGATTGCTATTGGAGCACTTCTATATCTGGCCAACTGCACGGTCCCGATATAGCATTTGCAGTAAATTTACTAGCCAGATACAGTGCAGCGCCTACACAGTGCTACTGGACCGGGGTTAAGCACAGTCTGTGCTACCTTTAAGGGTCTACAGATTTGGCACTCTTTTACAAAAATGGATTATCCTCCGCACGTGTTGGTTATGCTGATGCAGGTTACAGATCCGGTCCGCACAATGCAAAGTCACGGACATGGTACATGTTTACCCATGGTGGGACATCTATTTCTTTGAGATTCGTTAAGCAACCCATGACGACGACCTCATCCAATCACTCAGAGATCATTGCCATCTATGAAGCAAGCAGAGAATGTGTCTGGCTACGGTCAGTTGTAAATCACATCATGGTGACAACCGGATTGAAGTCCGGGGACCTTGAACCTACTACCATATTCGAGGACAACACTGCTTGCATAGCTCAGCTACGAGGTGCTACATCAAATGCGACAGAACGAAGCATATTTCCCCAAAATTCTTCTAGACGCACGAGCTACAAAGAGATGTCGTGATCGACGTCAGATAAGTATAATCATGTGACAACCTGGCAGACTTGTTCACTAAAGCCATTCCTACTACTACCTTTAGGAAGTTTGTACAGAAAATTGGGATGATGTGCCTAAGAGATCTGAAAGCCTGAGTACGCTTGTACAGATCGGGAGGAGTTAGAGAGTGTTTGTACTCTTTTTCCTTAACTATGGGTTTCCCACATGGTTTTCAATAGCTAAAGGTTTTAACGAGGCAAACCTCACCAACTCAGGATCCTGAAGTATCCACCCCATGTGTGACTCATACAACACTCAGAATTCTGAAGTATTCATGAGCAGAGTCCACACATATGGCTGGATAAGGGGGAGTGTTGTGAATGGATAATACCGAGTTGGTTAGGATCACGGCTTATCTTATAGATAAGACCGTACCTATTGTATCTTATCTATGTATGCTCCTTTTAATGCTATAAATAAAGAGCTGGTGGGTTCCTCCCTCAGTGATGATTCATAACAAATTGAGTTTTATTGATAACGATTTATAAAATAATTTTTTTGCATGTAATTTCCGTTCCCCCTTTTGGCGTTTGAACACACAGGAAAATTCTAACGGGTTAGATTCTATAAACCAGTTAACAAAATGGTAGTAATTTGATAGGTAGTATTTGGGACTAGCTTCGTGCACGACCTCTTTTGCTCAGCGTGCATAACCACTATTTACAAGTCTGCCATTCAAAATTTAAAGCGTTTTTACCCTCGTCCCCACCCCCACCCCCCTGACGACCAGTTTTTAGTGTCTAGAATAGGCGACGGGTGCATGTGAGGTCGGAGGAGGGGGGCGGGGGCGGGCTGGTTTGTCGGTGGAGGTGGAGGAGGCGGTGTGTGGAAGATGATGAGGGTCAGCGGAGGGGGTGTCGGATGGGGAGGACTGGGTAGTCGGATGAGGGGGCGACGCAGTGGCTGGGGAGGTCGGCAGATGGGGCAGATGAGGAGAAGGGACGGAGGAGGGGCTTGGGAAGATGAAGAGGGGCATATAGGAATTTGGAGACCGGCGAAGGCGACGGTGTTGCCGTCCGTCGACGGTCGTGCATTTTACTCACCTTGCACAAACGAGGTTCTTTTTCTCGTTTTCCAACTGTTGTACACGGTGAGTAATTCTGAGTTGCAAATTTGTAAATAAACATTATATCGATAGTATTAATGGTGTAGATCGGGGGTGAGTAAAATGTTAAAGTCACCTTGAGGTTAGAGCCTCGCCGATCGAAGGTCAGCTCTTCCCCCAACACTTTTACAAAAGAAATGTTGATACAACAAATATGTTTTCATTATTCTGTATGTTACTGTGGGGGTGTGACATTTAAGATGGTAATGTGTAGCATTTGAATTCCGTTTGCCATAAGTTCTTTTATGCATCTGAAAGCTTGAAACATGGGTCGTAGAACATATATACACCCGTTCTGATCGTTTAATCCGAACACATATAAGGCACGTATCCATCAGAGCCCTAAAAGCTGAAAATTAAAAGAGGTATATGGTAATGGGATTCGAACATATGCCTTTACTAAGACAGCAGGCTGATTCAACATTGTGATGAGCACATAAGCTCCCAAACGGTCTTCATGCATATCAAACGAGGAAAGTGCGAGGGAACCATTGCATGTCATATGGTACAAGCCGAGTGTATGATAGAACCGGGTGCTCGTATTATGTACGAGAGAACCGGGTACCCCTAATACGAGCACTTGCATATACCCTCAATTGCCATGTGTCACAATGACATACAATTGGTGATAGTATTAATTGGTGATAGTATTAATGGGGTAGATCGTGTGTACATCCATAATGAGATTATATAAGCGTATTAGAAATTAACCGTGTACACATGTCACGGCGAGCCAAGAAAGAAAAGCCACATGCAAAATGCGGTGAACGTGCACAACCGATAAAAATGCAAGAAAAGTTGATTTGTGTGTATATCGTCGGGAGGAAGCTGGACTCGCGCGCACCATGAAAAGAGAGAGAGGTGTGAGCGTGTGTGTATTGTAGTTGGTAAAAGGGGAAAAACAAACGTTAAAGTGCAAAAAATACAGGGGACCAAAGTGAAAAAAGATCGAAGGCAAACCCGTAAATATGTGGAATATGTAGGGCCATTTTGGTTTTATGAAAAAGCAATGTCAATCTTGCAAACAATGTGAAAGAAGGTAGGCTTTTGTTTGGGTTCTCCAAGTGGTTGTGCGTACGAGTAAAATGGTATGTGCGCATAGCAATTCCCTATTTGATTTACTTTCAAAGAACCTGATAAATGTGTAAATTTTTATTATTGTGTTTATGGATTTGCTTTTAAATTGAAAGACGTGTTAAAACTATCAGTTTCTAAATTTGGAAATCAGAAATTCGACAAGTGTGGTAAATTTTCCACTATATTATCGGGGATTTTCAGGAAAAAATTGACAGTAAAATGGCAAAACGCGACAGTTTATTTTAAATTAGCGGGGTTTTGTAAAATATTTAAAAGCTAAGGGCTTACACGCGAAAACGGTCTTCGGTCGTTGTTTGCAATAAGACGAACACTGGGATCGAGTGAAAAGGAGAAACACAAATGGCGAAACTTCTGTCGAAGCTCAAGGGATTCTTGAGTGCAAAAACCCTAGCGGGCGTGGACAAGACGGGAAATAGATACTTCACGAGGAAGGAGGATGTCGACGGAATCAGTAATAATTTCACACTCTCTCGACCTCTTGATCTTTTTGTATTTTGTTTGCGCGCATCCTGTTTGTTGATTTTACCGAACGAGTTCACACTGACTTGAGGCTTCGAGCTAATGATGGAATGTTGGGTTTTGATAAAAATTCACCGTTGGGCTTTGTTATTATTGGATGTGGTGATCAGATTCGTGCTTCTTTCGATTGATTGTTGTAAACTTGGGAATTCGTATGTTGAGTTAGAAACGGTGATGATTATTGCTTCTTGTTTTGTTTGCTTGGAATTCATATGCAGAATGATGAAAAAAATGTGTGCAGTTATGCAGTGAATTTGGAGTCTGTTGTTGTTTTTGATTTAGTATTAAATCGGGTTTATGGAAATGGTTCCTTCTGGCTGTCTCCCTGGTGGCAAGAGCAGTTCTTTGTGGTATCAGTAGTTACTGTTTCATTAGTTGTTGAGTCATTGGACCGGCGTTCGAGATTACTCGGTCGACAAATGATTATGGCCCGCAAGACCCACCAAAGAAGCCTGATACCGACTCAGTCAAAGCCAAAGGTCAGTCGACCGTTGAGTCCGTTTTCACTCGAACGCGGGATTAAAGGCGGGCTCGTGAGTCTCGAGGACGTGCACAACATTTATTCCTATTTATGGGTGGAGATCGTGACCCCATTATGGGTGTCCGTTATCACCCCAACGTCTTCAAAGAGACCCCGAACGTCTATAAATAGAGGAAAGAGTCCCATTTCCAAGGTACGAGGTCTAAGATATAGAACTCTACTTTCTCAGCTTACACTTCTTATACATTCGAGTTTGCGTCGCCAGTCTTGAGACGAATCTCTGTGGGTCGATCTCAGCTGCACCAAGCTCGCTCTCTCTCTTAAGTTTCATACTAACTTAAGCATCAGAGGGGATTTGGGTCGGAACCCAGATCTGACCCCCCTAACGAGTCCCTGTGGTGCAAATCGACGGTCATCATCCAACGTCGAGGGTCGACGTCGAGCTTTCCAGCCTCGAACGATCGACGCAAATACCATCACTCGATCATGGTTCTTCCAACCAAGAGTCCCACTCCAACTGCTGAGGAGGCGCCGACTCAGCATCTCGAGTCTACGTCAGCTTGACAACTGTCTCGTTCAATTTTGGTCTTAACAGTTTGGCATCGTCTGTGGGAAACGTTAACCAGCTTGACATCCCGAAGCAATCCAGAAGCTATGACAGCTGGACCCAGCAAGCAAGACCGGTCGAAGGTCCAAAGGAGAAGCCGAGAGCGAACAACGTCCTGGTGGAGGACGTCACGGACTCCACAACGCCACCACCACGACCAACAGAGGCCTCAAAGGAGCCTGAGGTGATCCAAAAGGAGTTCACCCAGTTCACCGAGCAGATCGATAGGAGCCTAGGCGCATTGACGACTTTAATACGTCAAAATATGGGGAGCCCATCCCTAGTAAATCAGCCGTTGCCACCTCCAAACCCGAACCTAACGCCAACCAGGGGCTCAGCTTTCCTCCGAAGGGGACTCAATGGCAGATCAACTGAAGATTTACCTCCACAATTCGACCCCCCGGCCCACCAATACAACAGAACGGGGGTCGATAATTGTACTTTCGTTCTCCAGGGGGAACACACCCCTCCAATTATCGGGCAGCAAACCGCAGCATCCTAGATCAGGTAATGTATGGGGCTCCCCAGGATATAACCCACTAAACCCTGCAGGTGTATTCATGAGTATGGAGGAGATCCTGAACCGATCCTCGGGAGCCAACTTCTCGCTACCTGGAGCAGGATGATCCTGACTGGTCCAATCCGCAATTCGAAAGACCTCCTAAAAGAGAATATCATCTCTGCTCATCGTCTTCCTAAATTCAAGCTCCCACCACTATTAGCTTATGATGGCAGAGGTGACCCGTGGTCGCACATTCATAAGTATTTGAATGTCATGCTGCTCCACGGGGTCGACGAGCCAAACCTTTGTAGAGTCTTTCATGCTACTATGTTTAAGAGGGCAAAAAGCTGGTATAAAGGGCTATCCTACGGATGCATCGGCTCGTTCGACGAACTGGCAGAAATATTCTGTAAACAATTCGTCGCAGGACGACGTCCCAAGAAGAGGTCGTCCCACCTCTTCTCGCTCAAACAAAACGAGAATGAGTCGATTCGAGCCTTCGTCCATAGATTCAACGACGATAGGCTCGATGTAGAAGAGACATCGGACGTGACCGTCATAGCGGCACTCACCCAGGCAGTCCGAAACAAGCACACGAGGAGGGCCCTTCACCAGTTCCCCTAGTACCGTCGCAGAAATGCTCAACATAACCGATCGGTTCACTTCCTCCAAGGAGGCAGAAGAACCAGTTGGAGCTAGTGCGAAGAGCATCCCCACTCGCCGCGGAGACATGAGGCGAGAGAAACCAAACTCGGGGAACCCCCGCCAGGAGTCTCAAGATAAGAGGGCAGGGAGAGGAGCCCTCGAAGCAAGGAGCGCCCTATCTATGCTAAGCCGGCCGCCCCTAAGACAGAAGTCCTCGTCTACGCCACACGAGAAGAGCTGATCCAAGAAAAAGCAAAGAAGTGCAAATATGAGAAGATGGACGACCTCAAATTCTACAAATATCACAACGACTATGGGCACGATACTAATGACTGTTGGACTCTCAAAAAGGAGATTGATGCACTGATCAAGCGAGGACACCCTAAGAACCCGGCTAATGATCCACCAAGTAAGGATGGATCCTCAAAGCAGAAGGGCAAGATAACGGGATCACCTGTCACCAATGTGATCGACTAATGAGCCATCTAAAGACTTGAGGCGAATAAAAGGGCAATGAACAACGACAAGCACCGACGTCGATCGGAAAACACATGTACGTTTTTTTCGTTTTCTGCTACTTCCGTCAATAAAGAATGTCTCTTTTATCGAGTAAAGTTTCGATTCCTTAAGCCTTCGTAAAGTTTATCAAAACTCCACTCGAAAAGGACTCGATCCTCAAGAGGTTTTGAGAAAACTGAACTTACGTTGATACGAATGACTCTCCTAAACGAGCGTCAGCCGTAAGTCGAAGGGGCTATCCATTCGCTACCGAACGACTCTCCTCCTAAATGGGGCTGTTGACGAACGAGCTTGAACATGGAGCTTGGTTTTGTTCATGAACAAAATCCATGTTCAAGCTCTGTTCGTTTACTAAGCGAGCTCTAAAAGCATGTTCAAGCTTGTTCGTTAAGCTTACCAGACGAACATAAACAAACGTAAATGAACATTTATTGAGCTTGTTCACGAGTAGTTCATCGAACATTCTGTTCGTTAACAAGACTTATCGAGCTTGTTCGTGAACATGTTCAGGAGCATGTTCGTGAACACACAATCAATCTTGTTCATGAACAGATTTTCAAACAAACGAACGAACGTCAATTTTTTAATCAGGAATAATAATATTTAACCATAATTGCCAATGACTAAATCAATTAAATAAAAGGATTAAATATTTGCATGACAAAAACAAACAAATCCAACATAATAGCTCCATAAATCACATTACAAGCATCCATTCCCAGCATAGTAAAAAATATAGTATTTGTCAAAATGCAATACAATGTAAGATCCCAATATTCCAACAATTCCACCATCAATGTATTATAATGAACATTTAACAAGCTTGTTCATGAACATCACTTAACGAGCTTGTTCACGAACACTTAACGAGCTTATTCATGAACATAAATGAACGAGCACAGTTATGTTCAAGCTCTGTTCGTTTACTAACCAAGCTTTAAAAACTTGTTCAAGCTGGTTTATTAAGCTTCCCGAACGAACGTAAACGAACATGTACCAAGCTTGTTCACGAGTAGTTCGTCGAACGTTCTGTTCGTCAACAGCCCTACTCCTAAATGAGCGTCAGCCGTAAGTCGAAAGGGCCACACCTTTGCTACTGAACGACTCTCCTCCTAAATGAGCGTCAGCCGTAAGTCGAAGGGGCCACCCCTTCGCCACTGAATGACCCTCCTAAACGAGCGTCAGCTGTAAGTTGAATGGCCACCACTTCGCTACTGAACGACTCTTCTCCTAAGTGAGCGTCAACCGTAAGTCGAAAGGGCCACCCCTTCGCTACTAAACGACTCTCCTCCTAAATGAGCGTCAGCCGTAAGTCGAAGGGGCCACCCCTTCGCCACTGAATGACTCTCCTAAACGAGCGTCAGCCGTAAGTCGAAGGGGCCACCACTTCACTATTGAACGACTCTCCTCCTAAACGAGCGTCAGCCGTAAGTCGAAAGAGCCATTCCTTCGCTACTAAACGACTCTCCTCCTAAATGATCGTCAGCCGTAAGTCGAAGGGGCCACCCCTTCGACACTGAATGACTCTCCAAAACGAGCGTCAGCCGTAAGTCGAAAGGGCCACCCCTTCGCTACTGAACGACTTTCCTCCTAAACGAGCGTCGGCCATAAGTCGAAGGGATCACCCCTTCGCCACTGAATGACTCTCCTAAATAAGCGTCACCCGTAAGTCGAAGGGGCCACCCCCTCGCTATTGAACGACTCTCCTCCTAAATGAGCGTCAGCCGTAAGTCGAAGGGGCCACCCCTTCGCCACTGAATGACTCTCCTAAACGAGCGTCAGCCGTAAGTCGAAAGGGCCTCTACTTCACCTCTGAACGACTCTTCTCCTAAACGAGCGTCAGCTGTAAGTCGAAGGGGCCACCCCTTCGCCACTGAATGACTCGCTAAACGAGCGTCGGTTGTAAGTCAAAGGGGCCACCCCTTCGCCACTGAATGACTCTCCTAAAACGAGCATCGGCCGTAAGTCGAAAGGGCCACCCCTTCGCTACTGAACGACTTACCTCCTAAACGAGCGTCAGCCGTAAGTCGAAAGGGCCTCTCCTTCGTCACTGAACGACTCTCCTCCTAAACGAACGTTAACCGTAAGTTGAAGGGGTCACCCATTCGCCACTGAATGACTCTCCTAAACGAGCGTCAGCCGTAAGTCGAAAGGAGCCACCCCTTTGCCACCTAATGACTCTCCTAAAAGGAGCATCAGCTGTAAGTCGAAAGGGCCACCCCTTCGCTACTGGAGGACTCGCCTCCTAAAGAGCGTCAGCCGTAAGTAGAAGGGGCCACCCATTCGCCACTGAATGACTCTCATAAACCAGCGTCATCCGTAATTCGAAGGGGCCACCACTTTGCTACCGAACGACTCTCGCAGAATGTCTCCAGCCATAAGTCGAAGGGCCACCCCTTCGCTACTGAACGACTCTCCTAGAAGATGTCGTCAGCCATAAGTCGGAGGGCCACATCTTCGCTACTGAATGACTCTTCCAGAACGTCTTCCTCCATAATTCGAAGGGCCATCCCTTCGCTACTGAACGACTCTCCCAGAACGCCTTCAGCCATAAGTCGAAGGGCCACCTTCGCCGTCGAACAACTCCCATTTCGTCAACCATGAGTCGAGTAAATCTCACCCTCACCATAGAGCGTGGTGATCAACTTCTAAATGTGGTTCTATGGTTTATCCTCGATCACCTTGAAGCAGCGCCTAACACATCGGAAGGGGCCATCAGGCATTACGACCACCACAGGACGTAAGCGACAACAAATAAAAAGATGCAATGACAAACAAGGATACACATGCCAATTCTCCTGTCACTTCCTATTGCAAAACATTGTTTTCGTTTACATCACACCCCTATACATTCAAAAATTTCTACAAGCAGGCATAAAACAAAAGCGCCAAGATCTTACAGCGGCCGGTCAGGCCCATGATCTCCATTCAGCACGGTCGTAGACTCTTGGTCCCCAGTAGTGTCCGCCCTTGCTTCGTCGCCAGCCATGGTGACTGCCTCGTCTACGAGAGTCGCCTCCTCCATGCTTCGGCTCGACTCGTCATCGCCTTGGCTCGACTCATCCTCGTCGAGGTATGGAAGTACCACCGAAATCTTGTCGATCTCAACAGAGAGGTCGGGAAATCGGTTCTTCATCTACAGTCGACATCGCTCGTAGACTTCTTTGTATAGCTTGTCGAAGTCGGAAAATGTATCTTTGAACTCCTGAATTGCCATCTCCGCTATGACCTCGGCTTCGACTTTCTCTTCCAGCAGAGCATACTCTGCTCGTTTCCTCAGGACGGTTTGCTCAGCCTCCCTCCTACGAGACTCGTGCAACTCATCCTCGAGTTTCTGGAGGCGACTCAGTCTCGTCTCACAGAGAAGGCCGAGTCTGGTCAGCTCAACTTGAAATCGCTACGCACGCGACCTAACGGCCTCTAGGGTGACTATGATTGGCCACCTCCTGTGCGCGACGCGGTGGCCACAAGAGCATGCACACAACACTCGATGGTCAGCTTACACGCCGATATCAGCATCGATAGAGGCCGGAACAATAATTACATGGACACTGGTGTGGACGGCTAACGACGCAAGCCACTCATAATCGACCATCTCCACGACAGCCCTGTCCCGTGGAAGGGTCGCATTCTCAGCGTACGGGAGGCGGTCCCGCAATCAAGAAGAGCAGAATCTCCACGCCTCAGCGGAAATTTCATCCTAATAAGCTCCTCCTCCGAGCAGTCGAATGGAGCCTGAGGGGATCGGCTCTCCAGTAAAATCGACCTATATTCATCGGAGATGTCCTCAGGCAACCCCACAGAGGGGAACAGACCCCCCAAGGCCAGGAGTCCTGGTGCATGAGAAGCTCCGGTGGAATCAGAGTCTCCCTCGAATCTTCCTCGTGAAAAGCATCACTTCCTGTCTAAGAAATCTACTCCGCGGATGCATTCGACCCAGACGGCTCTGAGTCATTGTGAACGAGCTTCCGCCTCCTCTTGGTCCCCTCCAGCGCAACCACTTCGAATTCGGAGAGGCCCCCTTCTTCTTCTTCTGCTGAGGGCGAGCCACCTGGGCAATCTCCTCGCAACCATGGGTCGATCACTGGACGACTGGGCTATCGATCCCAACACGGTCGGTGCCCGGGGCGACAACATGCTCGCCTCCGCCTCTTTGATGGAAGTCTCGACTGCTTCACTCAATGCGGGATCCGTCTGATAATCAACGCTAGCCATGCCTGCGAAAGCGACAAACAAGTTGAGTCAAAAGACAAAGGTCGAACGGTTGGCGAGCACGATCGAACCAACCTTTCTTCCACACGGTCCGACGCAGCACGCCGTCCGAACATAGCAAACTTGATCGACCTCATACCCTCTGTCAAGCTCGTCTAGGGCTGTTGACGAACGAGCTTGAACGAGCTTGAACAGTGAGCTTGGTTTTGTTCATGAACAAAATCCATGTTCAAGCTCTGTTCGTTTACTAACCGAGCTCTAAAAACCTGTTCAAGATTGTTCGTTAAGCTTACCGAACGAACGTAAACGAACGTAAATGAACATTTACCGAGCTTGTTCACGGGTAGTCAATCGAACGTTCTGTTCGTTCACAAGACTTATCGAGCTTGTTCGTGAACATGTTCAGGAACATGTTCGTGATCACAAATCAATCTTGTTCATGAACGGATTTTCAAACAAACAAACGAATGTCAATTTTTTAATCAGTAATAATAATAATTAAACATTATTGCCAATGACTAAATCAATTAAATAAAAGGATTAAATATTTACAGGACAAAACAAACAAATCCAGCATAATAGCTCCATGTATCCCATTACAAGCATCCATTCCAAGTATAATAAAACATATAGTATGTATCTAAATTTACTATTTTTGATACATGTTCGTTCACGAACACTTAACGAGCTTGTTCATGAACATCACTTAACGAGCTTGTTCATGAACACATAACGAGCTTGTTCACGAACACTTAACGAGCTTGTTCACGAACATAAATGAACGGACACTGTTATGTTCAAGCTCTGTTCGTTTACTAACCGAGCTCTAAAAATTTGTTCAAGCTTGTTCATTAAGTTTCCTAAACGAACGTCAACGAACATGTACCGAGCTTGTTCACGAGTAGTTCGTCGAACGTTCTATTCGTCAACAGCCCTAAGCTCGTCAGAGTATCGACGGCTTTCTTTTCCTCGATAGTCGGCCGCTTATCCTCTGCGGGTCCCAAATCAGGGGCCCAACAGGTGCAGAAGCTTGCCTCCCCCGAAAAACCACAAACACAAACTCACCTTTCCACTTGGGATTGGAGGAGGGAAGATCTTTCAGCAGCTTCCTGCCTCGACGGGCCATTATCGTGTACCACCCCGGGGTCTTAAGGGGAGGGATCGAGAAGAAGTAGTTGAACAGACTCAGAGATGGTTCAATTCCCTTCGTCACACACAGAACTATGAAGCCCATCAATATGCCGATGTCGTTCGTCATCAACTAGCAGAGGGAGATGTTCAGGGTACACAGGAAGTACCACATGAAGGGGTGCATGGGAAATCGAATGCCTCGTTCGAAGGCTTTGATATAAACCCCCGCTTTCTGATCGCCAGGACGATGAGCCCTCTCGTCCCTCCCAGGCCGCCTGCTTTGATAACCAAGTCAGATATAGCTCCTCTGAAGCTCGGCGATCTTACCGGCCTTGACTTTGGACCTCACATTCACCAGCAAGCCCGACTCCATGATCCCTTTCCGATTCTTCTACATTGGTATGATCAAGTTCCTTCCGGAGGCAGAAATAGAGGACGAAGCCATTGCTTTCGAGAGAAGGAAAATCTGAATCAAGAGAATGAAGACGATACTTCCGCACTCTATTGTTGGAAACGTCATATATAGGCGAGGCAACAACCGCATGATGGACCACATGTCAAAGATCTAAGAGCCCAGAATGTCTTGGATTTCGAACCGACAAATTATCTGAAGAGAAGAGGCGGGCGTTTTGGCGCCTAGAACTCAAGTGCTATTTTCTCGACTGCCGAGCCCCATTAATGCGATGTAACGTCGCTTGACTTCAGCGGATTGATCCTTCAAGGTCGTGCGACTGGGGCCATTGTTGAGTCATTGGGCCGGCGTTCGAGATTACTCGGTCGACAAATGATTATGGCCGGCAAAGCCCACCAAAGAAGCTCGATACCGACTCAGTCAAAGCCCAAAGGTCAGTCGACCGTTGAGTCCGCTTCACTCGAACGTGGGATTAAAGGCGTGCTCGTGAATCTCGGGGACATACACAATATTTATTCCTATTTATGGGGGAAGATCGTGGCCCCATTATGGGTGGTTGTTATCACCCCAACGTCTCCAAAGAGACCTTGAACGCAAGGTTGTAAAAAACGCTAGGCGCTAGGCGTTCGGATTGCGAGCGCCTAGCGCCCAGAGCATTAATCGGGGATTAATCGGGGATTAATCGGCCTAGGCGGATTTGCAGTTTTTAATTATTTTATTTATTTTTATATAATATATTTATGTTTATATATAAATATATATATATTATTTAAAATACATCAAATATTTAATACATACTAAATCAAATCCACTTTACCTACTTTAGAGTATTTGTGTGCAATAAAATAAAATTTAAAAGATACTCTTGTGCAATTAAGCCATTTACCAAAAACGCCCAGAAACCGCCCAGAAACCGCCTATGAACCGCCTAGGAACCGCCTAGGAACCGCCCAGAGCGCCCAGACACCGCCCAGAACGCTTAGGCGGCCGATTAATCCCAAAAACGCCCAGATTGACCGCCCAGGCCATAATCGGGGCGTTTACTGGCCGCCTAGCGCCTAGGCGCCGCCCAGGCGGCCGCCCAGGCCGATTTTTAGAACACTGCTTGAACGTCTATAAATAGAGGAAAGGGTCACATTTTCAAGGTACGCGGTCTAAGATATAGAACTCTACTTTCTCAGCTTACACTTCTTATACATTCGAGCTTGCGTCGCCAGTCTTGAGACGAACCTCTGTGGGTCGATCTCAGCTGCACCAAGCTCCATCTCTCCCTTAAGTTCCATACTAACTTAAGCATCGGAGGGGATTTCTGTCGGAACCTAGATCCGACCCCCTAACGAGTCCCTGTGATGCAGATCAGCGGTCATCATCCAACGTCGAGGGTCGACGTCGAGCTTCCCAGCCTCGAACGATCGACACAACTACCATCACTCGACCCTGGTTCTTCCAACCAAGGGTTCCACTCCAACTGCTGACGAGGCTCCGACTCAGCATCTCGAGTCTACGTAATTCGTGATATTTGTCTCGGTCAATTTTGACCTTAGCATAAGTAATTCGTGATATTTGTCGGCATCCTTAATTTGTTTGCCGAATAGAGAGGGCATATTTTTGGTTTGGTACATTGGGAGTTAAGAAAAAAATACATTTCTTTTTATGTATTATCAGTGACAGCGCTATGCGGAATCTGCATTTCCTTTGATGTATTAGTGGTGTGACTGTTTGATTAATGAAAGTCTTCTTGAGTAAGTTGGGTCAGTGATGTTGATGTTGTATGTAACTACTTACGCATTTAATTTTACTAAGTTAGTTCCCACATTTCAGTGAATTTGGACCAGAGAATTTTGATCTACCTTTGTTGTTGATTTGGTTCATAAATGTGCGACACATCTGATTATTACGTTTTTATAAACATCGTTGTTAATGAGGTAATACTTGGGTGAGTTTTTAAATAAAAAATTACTTCATCTTTTGAGCGTGGATTGAATTCGTGTATCTTATTTTCATCTTTTACGAAATTATATGGTTGGTGCTTTACCCCCCTTCCAAATGATTGAGAGACATCTTTTGATATAACATTGATGATTTATTGTATCTGAGAAAGGCTTATTTGTTTAGTTCCTAATTCACTAAGTATTTCTAGTGAAGGAAAAAAGATGGGTGATATTCAAAGGAGAAGAGGATCCCACGTCCATACCAGGTGGGTTTTATAGTTAATCCCAACATACTTAGATTGTTTGTAATAGATCATTAATTTAAATTTAGTTTATCAGGACTGCTACAATTTCTTTATTCACACATATATCTTGAGACTTACTGTCTTTTCATGGTGTAGTTGAGTGGATATGCTGGTTGAATGGCCAAAGAAAGAAAGCTCCAACACCAGAGGCAAGATGAATATGTGACTCTTACTTGGCAAGAAATAGATTTAATTGTTATAGAAGTTTGAGAAGTGATTGCATTTATTTTTTGCACTATCTTTTAGTCTTGTTTTGTTGGCTTATTACAATATGTTAACTATGATCCATTACACACAACCATTATCTGAGACCCTCGGTACACTTTGGTGCTATGTTTTCTTTAAAATTACTATGATTAAGTTAAACTAATTAGTAATTCGGTTTGAAATGCAGTCGGTTGATTAATTTCTTGATCAGATTTCTAATAGGCATATACTATCTGCAGGAAATGATTCAGATGGAGGCAATGCGGGAACGTGTCAGACAAAATGTTATCCGTATGCAACTTTATAGCCAATTTTCTCCTCGCATTAGTGTTCCTCAATTTATACTTCTATTCTTTTCGAGTTACGCCCTGCTGAAGGATATACTCTTTTTTATACGAAAGAAGAAACCAAATTCTAGTTCGAATCAGGCACGTAGGTTTAAGCATCAATAATCCCAAGTTGTCGTGAATTTTAACACTAGAGTTATTTTTTGGCACGGGAGGGGAGATGGGGGGAATGAGGGGGTTGGTTGCAAGCTTCTACTGATGCAACTGTACTATGATTCTTATCTATAGGATGGCTATAACTCCTTGTTCGAAATATATCAAGGTAACCCAACAGCTAGAAAACACCTCATTTAATCACTTTGAGAGTTGGAACCTCAGAACAAATAAAACAGTTGTCATTAATTCATTTGTTGCCTCAGAACAAATAAAACGGTTGTCATTAATTCATTTGTTGATTGAGATTTGCAATTCGTTGATTTATTTTAACACAAGTAGGGGTTCAAGGAATCTTTACCCATTTTGAATTGATTTTGTCGTTATATGGTAGCTGCAGGATATTGTTCATAATGCCATTATTTCAGTTGCAAAAATATGATTTTCTGTGTGAGATTTGGTAACTGAATATTAATCCGAGTGGTTTTATTTTTAATAACAACAAACGTAAAAGGAACAAAACGGCATGTTTCAAGCGGTATAAGCTTGTGGCATCTCCTATTGCAGTAGGAATTTTACGAAGCTAGGACTTTTTATCCTATTTAAGTTACATTATATAAATTAATATCAATTAAATTATATATCATCATATTTCTCTAAATGTCTAGTTTCCAGCACAATTTTTTCTTCTTAATCCAAGGTGTGTAAAGATTGTGAAAATACTAAACAGAGATAGAGCCAACTGTCACAGATTGCACATAAGTTCGAGACTGACGTTGTTTTGGATGGTTGGAAACTTAATATTCTATTTCATCCATCAAATTAAATCAATACCAATCAAATTTTATATCATTGGAATTTTCTTGAAGTCCAGTGTCCAAACTTCTTCTTTGATGTTATTTGAGTTGTACACAGAGTATTACAAATTGCTGTTTCAAATTGATAAGCCTTAAATTAGATGTTATTTGATCTCTCTTTAAGTCTACTGTCTAGCACCTTCTCTTTTATCGTAGTCCGAATTGTATATAGGGAGAGATTGAGCCAAATTCCTCAGCTTGCATAAAAATTCAGATTACAATCATTTGGATGGTGTGGATTTGTCCAACATAATTAACGGTCAAGATCTCATTTGGATAGACCTAAAAAGATAGAACCATAAACAAACTTGCTCTTTTTATAGTAGTAGTAGTATAGATTTGCGACCTTTATTAGCCTACTCATTTTTAGTAGTTTCCCATGTGAAACTAGATGTTGCCAAGGAACTAGTCTACTTATATTGTAATTTTTGTTTAATTTGTCTTAAAACTTGCAACTTTTTTTTCCTTTTTAAATCATGGAGCTACTTTGAAAAGTTCAGTTCATAATTTCAACATTCAATGTGTATATCTGAAAGTTCATTTTTTTGTGAAATTTTCTATTATTATTGAGAAATTCGATTTAAGCCCATTGTTCAAAGCTCAATTTGACTAAGCCACTTTGCAAAGAAATTATGTGGTCCACCCCAAAGTCTTCAAAAAATTTGTAAAAGATCTCCTTATCTCATTTTGCTTGTGTTTTAGTATCACTATCCATAAATATGATATACTTGTACATAAATTCGGTAGCATTGCATTTTCAATTTGAACAAGAATGCCCCAATCCCATTGTTTAGTGAATAATGAGGAATATTTAACCGAGTTTAAAAGTTTCGGGAGATTATTAAAACTTAATGTCACATAGATATTGTTGAAAAGAGCAGTCTTTTTTCCTCCAAGTATCTTTTGTTTTCCTGGTATTTTTCAAACCATCTTTTCTTCCTCCGCCTTAGTTTAGTTACCAATATCCAACACTTAGGTAATAGAGCAGGAAAAGATGGAGAGAAGAAAAAACGATGACTTGAAAAATAAGATGGAAACACATGATGATTAAAGTGAAAATGGATGGATCATTTCAATAGCATTGGATCCTTGAAAAATTAAAAATTTCTACCTAATATTTCTCATTATTATCTAAATGAGCAAGTTGGGGCATTCTTCAGTGAATTTAAGATACAATGTTTATGTACACATATATAATATATAAAGATAATTATGCTAATATGCCTGTAAAATGGAATAGATGGGCCGTGTTCACATATTTTCTCGACTTAGGCATGTCCTACATAATTTCTTTGCAGAGGGGCTTAGTCTAAGTTGATTTTTGTTTTGGGGGCTTAAACCAAAATTTACATTTTTTAATTATCCAACCATTTCTTTTACCAGCTCCATATTAACATTTGATGAATAATTGATTATTTCTTAAAGGTGTTATTAACTTATTGGAAAGTTATAAAAGTGAAATTATTAGAGACTGTCTGATACATGGAAATTGCTACTTTGGACCATTGATCCATTAACCGCCTCTTATTGGTTGGAGTCAAAAAGGAGTGCAGCAACGTATCACATCCATAGTTGTCCCCTGACTAGTCACCAACCGAACTGGCACATTTGGAATTCCTCTACATAGAGCAATTGTCTTAGTGTTAGTACTCTAATGTCAATCCTTTAGTTTACATGCATTCTTCTTGTATATCAGGGCATAAGTCTTTGGCTGTTTATCATTCCCTTGTTTTTTAAAAAAGAAACAATTTTGTACCTTTACAACTTGCGGCTTATAATGCATTGGTGCACTAATTTTCTACATGTCTAGATCGAAGGAAGTCTTGCTGTGCAGTTTTGGGCTAAACTAATTCTTCATATATTGATAATTGTTAAATTGCATCATTAGCAGCTTTTTTCTCATCATTTTTTTGCTTCATGACAAAGATCTGAAGATGGAAGAAGAGCAAAGGAAGGCACATGGTGCTCATCTTCGACAGAGCAAAAGCATAGGTATGTCAATAAGTCATGAAAATCATGCACTTGACTTAGAATAAAGATAGTAGATGACTCTGATGAAATCACTCTTTAGTCTTCATCCTCAGAGGAATAGAAGGATTGTAGTTTTCATAAGCAAGTTAAGAACTACCCTATGATATTTAATTTGCTACCAGAAAATACATTGTTGCTTAGACTCCGACTTCTGAAGAGCATTCTGTAGCTGCTAGAGGAAACAGATTTAGTTGCATAAAAGTTGTTTGATATTTGCTAGAGGAAACAGATTTAGTTTCTTCTTTGATTCTGTTGCTTAGACCGCTTCTTATATCTACAGTTTATCTAGATTATAGTTAAAAATTTTCATTGATGTTTTGGAAACCTCTGTTATATCTAGTGAATTGGCTATCTACATAGGTTAGGGTGTCCCCAGCTTGCATGTGGTCGTTGCCCTTAAAATTGGAGAAAGTCGCTAAGAAATTTATTTATCTTTCTTTGAGACATTAGATATACTTCACTACAAGTCTACATCATCATGTAGAACTACATAATGTACACGTGGGCTATATACAGATGTCGCTTCAAGAAAAATTTATATGTTATATCTGTATTTTGTGATTCAGTATCTCTTGAAGATTAAAATAGACTAGTATTCTGCTAAGCAGTAGCGATTAAAACTTTCATAAATTTTTGTGATTTGATAACAGTTGTCGTTTCTTTGTTTACCTATTTTTTAATTAGAAACTGTTCATCTGTTTATATAGAAGAGTCACATTAAGTTGGAAGAATAATTATAGTATGTGCAAAAGTTTACCCCATCTAGAAGAGGTAAGTGCACATTAATTAAATAAGGTGAAAACTTGGGGAGGTAGGCATAATTCATCATTACTGATTAATTTATTTCCTTTTTAAACCATGAATATACTTGGCAAAAGAGAAGATAGGAATGGTTGTCTTCAATAGGATCAAAATTCTTTGTGCTTATCCAAAAGTAGACTCTTGAATTTGTGAAGATAGTTTTGGTTAACTGCTACAATATCTACTATATATCAAGGAGGTTGCAAGTCAACATGTATCACATTCTTTGGATGCCACATGTCCTCTTTGGTATTCAACAAAAATGAACTTCTGCTTGTATTTAATGCAAGCACCTTAGAACGACTGAATGCTGGCATGTGGTGGTGTCAAAGGCTTAAAAATGAAAGGAAGCAAAGGGCAAAATCTAGGAGCCAGGTAGAGTTTTTGAATTTGGTGAGTTCAAAATTTCTCAACAGTACTACAAATTTACAAAACAGTCCATTAACTTTCTTAATTGGGTCTTCTTAACACAAAACAAGATTGAACAATGAATTTAGCATTGAAGCCCATATAACTGTAAATTTTGCATATTAATGTTTGTATATTTAATCCTACATATTACAAGTGCATGTATTGTACAAAAATTTATCACTTACAACTCTGAGGTAAAAGAAAAATCAAATGGCATGCTCCAACTTATTAAGTTAGGAAAGAAATGATAGGTTGTGTTATTTATTCTCATTCTTGTTAGTTGCTCAGGCCTAGGCGTATCTCGACTGGTAAAAGATGGGAGATGGACCATGGGATGTCGTAAACACAGATCTAAACTATGGTTTTGTTTGAACTTTCAAAGAAATAATCCTTGTTAACTCTGTCTACATTTTAAATATTTATATGTAACTTTTATGAATAATGGTAATCATACTTTGGGTTGGGCCGGTTGGTAAAACTCCATATTTTGATTGGCTAAAGATTTGAAAAAATATTTAAAAAACTATAAACTCACATGATCCCCTATTTATACGTGGCCCCCCTTGCGCACCACCATGTCCTAGGTCTACAGATGGCTGGTCTGAGTGTTGCAGTTCAACTTACACAGTTACTTAAAGTCTAAGCCAAAACTTTTACATGTGAAATTTGTATTAAATAAGTTTAAAGTTCGAATTATCTGTTTTATTCTAAGTATATAGACGTGGAAATAAGGAAGATCCAAGGCATACATTTAGATCTTCCAAGGCATACATTTAGCATAATAAGGACAAATATGAGACTTGGATGTTAGATATATGGATGAGGGTCATGAGAAGCATACTCTAGAAGTTTAACTGTGAAAATGATTTCAACAATTTCACTGCACACTGCATATGATATGTGCAACATGTATCAATCTGACATGTATAAGATTTCTTGACCACCTTTCTGTTTTATGGTCTAAGCTCCGTATTTTTCAACATCATTAGCTGCTAACCTTCTGATAGGATTGGGGAAGAAATTAGGGCAAAAAGTTGGGATTTTTATTGATTTTCCGTGGAACTATCAAGATACAGCCTTCAATTAGATAGGAAGGCTAACTCTCCCAATGATTTAACTATCTAATAGAAACTAAACTCTCACAATATTCATCATAAGAAAACTAATAACCCTTGTGCTCTTATTTACAAGAAAATCCTCCTACTTATAATTAACCCAAATTTACGAAACCACCCTTCCCCAAGGGTTTGAGCTGACGTCCCTTGCTATGCACTTATGCCATTGCCGCTCATAAACAATAAGTGGCCTATTATTAGACCCCTCCCAATGAGACACATAATCCTCAAGGTGGAAGTTTGGAATTTGCTGCTAGATTATGCCAAATGGCTCCCATGTCGCTTCATATGCAGGAAGGTCCTTTCATTAGATCAACACGTCTTTGATATATGCGTACTCCCTTCAGTTCAGATGGTTCATGCATCACATCCATGTCACCTGTCAAGGTTTACGATAAAGATGGCGAAGGTGTGTGATCACTAATTACTTGGCGAAGCTGTGAGACATAAAAGATTGAATGTATATGATACGATTAGGGTTAATCGGATCAAAAGTTCAGATTTTTAGTGGAATACGAAAAGAAATTTGAAGTGGAAATGATATTGATAATGATAAAGAGACAATTTTTGATCTAAACTGGAGTAGATCTTCCTCCTAGCTTGAGATAATGGATCAAGCCTAATCCCCCAAGCCCTAGCCGTCAAATGACGATTGTCTCAATATTTCGATAACCCACACAACTAGGGTTCACCCCTTTAAATACCCTTCTAACAAAGTACTAAACACACCGACAACTTAAACACAAAAGGGGTAATGCATAAAGCAAAACTATGAAAATACTAAGTCGATCCTACGACCGCTCCCACGACCGAGTCCTTACGCCTTCTGCGGTACACGACCGCATCATTACCCCCCCAAAATCGAACCTTGTTCTCAAGGTTGAAATCTGGAAACTGCGTTATGATGGTGTCCTCCAGCTCCCACGTAGCCTCGTGATCGGGCAGCCCCGTCCATCGTACCAATACCTCTCGACCCCCACCCTCAATGCACAGCACCTGTATAATATCATGGGACTCCATAAGTACCTCTGAATCAGCTGTCAAAGTAGGTGGCAGAGTGGCTACCGGCGTATGTGCTCTAATCAACCGCCGTAACTGAGAGACATGGAAAACCGGATGCAATGACGATCCTGGGGGCAATGTCAACTTATAAGCCATGGGCCCAATCTTGGCCTCTATCTGAAATGGCCCGTAAAAGAGAGCAGCTAACTTTTCGTTCCGGCGCCGTGCTAATGATCTGTGACGGTATGACCTCAGCTTCAGATATATCTGGTCTCCCACCGCGTAGTCAACCTCTCTGCGATGTCCATCCGCCTTTGCCTTCATCAGCTGCTGAGACCTCGTAAGGTGCTTCTTCAACTCTTCCAAAATCCCCTCTCGCTCCTCAAGGTACTGATCCAACTGCGACACGGGTGTTGACCCGCTACGATAGTGGATCAACGCAGGTGGGTCCCTGTCGTACAAAACCCGAAATGGCATCGTCTGGGCTGCAGAGTGGAAGGACGTGTTGTACCAGTACTCGGCCCATGCCAACCACCGATACCAACTCCTCGGGCAATCAGACACAAAGCAGCGAATGTACGTCTCAACGCTCCTGTTGACGACCTCTGTTTGTCCATCCGTCTGGGGGTGGTAAGATGTACTCCTCCTCAGGGCGGTCCCCCGGACCCTAAATAGCTCCTTCCAGAATTGGCTCAAGAAGACTGTGTCCCTATCCGACACAATAGAAGTGGGGAACCCGTGGAGACGAACCACCTCCCGTATAAAGGCCATAGCAACTGTCACTGCCGTGTAAGGGTGACACAGACCGATGAAATGCCCGTACTTGCTCAAACGGTCGACCACCACCAAAATCACCGTGTATCCCTCAGACTTAGGTAGCCCTTCGATGAAATCCATGCTGATCCCCTCCCAAACCTGCTCAGGAAGAGCTAAGGGCTGTAACAGTCCGGCCGACGTCATGGCCAGATACTTGTGACGCTGGCAGACGTCACAGCTGGCTACCATCTCAGCGATGTCCTTCTTCATCCCCGCCAGTACAGCTCTCTAGCCACCCGCATATATGTCTGCTGGACTCCTGAATGGCCCCCCACCGCGCTCCCATGGAACTCCTGAAAAATCAACTGTTTGTGCACTGAAGCCCGCGGTATGACTAGCCTCCCTCGATACAACAATCGCTGCCCCTCCAAAGAATAGCCCGGGTGCTCAGGCACCCTCTGAACCAACTCCTCCCGGATCCTAGATAGCTCCTTATCGGTATCCATCTCCCTCCATAAGGGCTTCCACTCCGCTAACAGCGGTACTGACAAGGCTGCCAAGGAGGTAACCTCCTCTCTCCGTGATAGCGCATCCGCAGCCTTGTTCTCCAATCCCAGCCGATAGTGTATCTCAAACTTGTAGTCAACAAGTTTAGATAGCCACTTCTGATAGTCCGCCGCCACCAGCCTCTGCTCCAGCAAATACTTCAACGACCTCTGATCTGTGCGCACAATAAACGGCCGCCCCAACAGGTAGGGACGCCATTTCTGGATCGATAGGGCGATCGCCATCAGCTCCCTCTCATACACGGACTTCTGCCTTACCCGTGATGACAAAACCTGGCTAAAGTAAGCCACGGGTCGCTGATCCTGCATTAGCACTACTCCCAACCCGTATCCCTAGGCATCGGTCTCCACCACAAAAGGCCTGCTAAAGTCGGAAAGAGCTAAAACCGGTACTGTCGTCATCGCCCTTTTCAATGCCTCGAATGCTGCAGTCGCCTCCGCGTTCCACTGGAACCCATCCTTCTTCAGCTGCTCTGTCAGGGGCCATGCGATGGTACTGTAACCCTGCACGAACTTGCGGTAGTATCCCGTCAAGCCCAAAATTCCCCGCAACGCCCTCAGTGTAGTCGGCCGCGGCCAATCTAGTATGGCCTCAATCTTGCTTCTATCGGCTGCTACTCCTGCTGCTGAAACCACGTGCCCCAAGTACTCCACCTTCGCCTGGGCGAACGTGCACTTCTTCCTATTGGCATACAGCTGGTGGGCCTGTAGCTCCTGCAACACAGTCTCCAAGTCTTGCACGTGCTCCTCCACTGTACGGCTGTACACCAATATGTTGTCGAAGAACACTAAGACAAACTGTCGTAGGTATCGCTGGAATATCTTGTTGATCAATGACTGAAATGTAGCAGGCACATTCGTCAACACAAAGGGCATGACGAGAAACTCATAGTGTCCCTTATGAGTCATGAAAGCAGTTTTCTGCACATCCTCTGCCTTCATCCGGATCTGATGATAACCTGACTTCAGGTCAATCTTCGAAAAGATCGATGCCCCATGTAACTCATCTAACAACTCATCTATCACCGGTATAGGAAAACGGTCTGCCACCGTGTCCTTATTGAGGGCACGGTAGTCTACACAGAACCTCCAGCTACCGTCCTTCTTCTTCACCAAGAGCACCGGACTAGAGAAAGGGCTAACACTCGGTCTAATCACTCCATCCTGTAGCATCTCCCTGATCAACCGCTCGATCTCATCCTTCTGAACATGTGGGTACCTGTACGGCTGAACGCTGACTGGCGCTACTCCCTCCCGTAGCACGATGGCATGCTCGTGGTTCCTCTGAGGCGGGAGTCCCTACGACATCTGAAACACATGCCCATAGCTGTCCAACAACTCCTTCACCTCTGGTGGCGCCTCCTGCTCCTGTGCCTCCGCCCCCAGCTCCTGATAGGACACAAAGTACGCCTCTCCTCCTACCAACACTGCTCAAGCCAAGGACTTCAGAGACGTCGTGCGACAACACAGACTGGGGTCCCCTAGCAAAATCACAGTCCTACCGTCCTCCCGATACTCCATCCTCAGCATCTTCCAGTTGAACTTGGTGTCGCCTAATGTCTGTAACCACTGCATCCCCAACACCAAGTCAACCTTCCCCAACTCCAGGGGGTAACAATCCACCACTACCTGAGCTCCCTGCACTACCAGAATCACCGTCCTGCAGACACCCCTGCTCTCCTCCCTCTGGCCTGTGCCCAAAATCACCCCGAAGGTGGCTGTCTCACTCACCTCTAGCCCCACCTGCTCCACCAACTTCTTGGAGATGAAGTTGTGGGTTGCCCCACTGTCTATCAATATCGTCACCTCCTGGTTTGCCAACCTGTCCGCTAGCTTCATGGTGTGATATGGAGTAAATCCCACCACAGAGCTAAGGGACACCTCCACGGTCTCTAAGTGTGGCTGCTCCTCTGTCACCTCGTCCTCTACGCCAAGTATGATCGTGGGGTCTCCCTCTTCCTCCTCCTCGGCAGCCACCTCCAACTGCATGGCTCGTCCCGCACACCTGTGTCCCGGTGTGGACTGCCCGTCACACTTGAAACACAGCCCCTTAGCCCTGCGCTCTCGCATCTCCGCCTCCGTCATCCTGCGGGTCTGACCCCCCGTATGTGGTTTCGGCACAGTCCCTCTCGCTGGTGTCAATGCACCTGTAGGAGCCTTGGGTGCCACTGTCACTCCCGGGCTCCGCAAAACAGATCCTCCCCAAGCTCCCCTCGCCCTCCTATCCTCCGCCAGCTTGTCCTCTACCTTCCTGGCTATCCTCATTATGGCAGACAATCCCCTGGGTTCTTGAACCCGCAGCTCGGCTCTGATCTGCGGCTTGAGGCCCTTTAGAAAATTCCCTTCTATGGACTCAGCGGAAACCCCCTCTACTCGGCTCGCAATCCGCTCAAACTTCTCCACATATTCCCTCACGGTCCCCTCATGTCGCAGTGTATACAACTGCTCAAATAGGCCACCGGCCTGTGTCTCCTGAAATCTCTCCATAAGGCACTCCGTCAACTCTATCCAAGTGCGGATAGGCCGCTGCCGTTGGCTCCAGCGGAACCACCCCAAGGCTTCATCCTCAAAGCACATCGCCACCGTATGCATCCTCTCCGCCTCAGACAACCCCAACACATCGAAGTACCTCTTCGCCTTGTAGATCCAAGCATTTGGATCCTTTCCCTCAAAAAGGGGCATGGTCAGCTTCCTCAACCGGCTATCTGGTTCACCATCACCACGTGGGCCTCCCCCGCTGTCCCTCCTGGTATCTCGGACGAGCAGTCTCCAACCTCCATCTGGGCCGATCTGGCTGCCCATACGCTCCCCAAATCTCCTCCCGGGCCCTCTCAGCAGCCCTCTGCTACTCGGCATCCCATGCATCTCCATCACCCCATGCCTTCTCCGCCTGAGGGTCGTCGGCATAGCGTGCATACTCCTCGTACTCTGGTACGTGCCCCACATCCTCCCCGGTCTCCTGAAGTCTCTGTACATCCTCCTGGCGCGCCTCAAAGCCTCCAACGCTCCATCCATGCCCAAGGAAAGACCGGATGTCCCCTGTCGGCCCCCATATAGCCCCCGGGGGCTGTCGCAGCTGTGCGGGGCCCTTGGCGTGTCGCCAGGTCCCCGCCGACGTCATTCCGGCCTCACCGGCCCCGCCGGGGGTCGACGCGACCCCAACAGGGCCGCGCGGCCCAGATCTGGACCGCGCAGGGGCGCGCGGCCTGTAAGAGGGGCGCGCGGCCCCTGGCGGTCTGCCGGGGGACCGCCCCCCCCAAAAAAAGCCCACGCCGTCTGCCGATTTGCGTCGTTGGCCTCCCGAAATTTCACGACCTGCTGTTCTGGCTCCTCGTACGCCGGATCTCCTCCTTGTTGCCCTAGATCTGAAGAAAAATTCAGATTTGTCTATGTCGAAGCCCTAATTTCAGATTCGGGGGTTGTTGTTGTTGACGAAAACCTTGAAGGAGGTCTTGGATGTCGGTGGATTTCGCAAGCCCTTTCATCTCTTGGTGGATGCCTCTGATCTCTCCTTGAAGCCCATCGATCCGTTTGTTTACTTCGTCAAGTTTGTCGTCGAATGTCTCCTCGACAAGCTCCGCCGCCGTCTTTGCCCTAGTTCCCGCCATTAGATCTTGTTGCTCTGATACCAAATTGATACGATTAGGGTTAATCGTATCAAAAGTTCAGATTTTTAGTGGAAGACGAAAAGAAATTTGAAGTGGAAATGATATTGATAATGATAAAGAGACAATTTTTGATCTAAACTGGAGTAGATCTTCTCCTTAGCTTGAGATAATGGATCAAGCCTAATCCCCCAAGCCCTAGCCATCAAATGACGATTGTCTCAATATTTCGATAACCCACACAACTAGGGTTCACCCCATTAAATACCCTCCTAACAAAGTACTAAACACACCGACAAGTTAAACACAAAAGGGGTCATGCATAAAGCAAAACTATGAAAATACTAAGTCGATCTCACGATCGCTCCCACGTCCGAGTCCTTACGCTGCGGTACACGACTGCATCAGTATAACAGAAGTAGGCGATAACTTCAAGCGATAATCTACCTTTCCAATCATCGACTCGACCTCATAAGGTCCAAACTATCATGGCACTAACTTCTCATTCCTCGTGTTTGCTAGAGATCTCTATCGATAGGGCGGATGCTTCAGATATACCCTATTACCAACTGCAAAGTGCACCTCTCTCATGTGACCATCCGCATGTTTCTTCATTACCTGTTGTGTTCTTGCTAAATGTTGCTTCAACTCCCGAGTGCAGCCGCCCACTGCAGGGCCCATCGGGCCCCGCAGGGACCTGATCCACCTGCCCAGGCCACCACGAGGCCTTTGCGACCTTCCCAGGCCCCGGCGGGCCCCTTCCCAGGCCCCGACGGGCCCCTCCCAGGGGCTAACAGTCCTTGTTGCTTGATGACGTGCCCCGTGGGGCCTTCGAAACCCTCACAGGGGCCGTCATCCCATGCTGCTTGACGACGCACCTACGCGGGAAATTTGAAACTCCCAGGGACAGTCGGCCTCTACTGCTTGACGATGCGCCCCCGTGGGGCCTGCTTCGCCTCCCGAGGCCCCTCATGGTCTCCATTGGTTCCCTAGGCCCTCGTGAGGCCTCCAATGCTTCCCCAAGATCCGTCGTCCACTATTGCTAATTGACAGGCTCTCGCAAGGCTAGCACCACATCCTTAGGCCCACACAGGGCCTCAGCTATCTTCCTGGGGCCGGCATGTTGACCCTTGTTGGTTGTTGATCACTCCTTATTTTACACCTTTTTCCGCATGTTTGCATGCCATTTAGATCGCCCAAATCATGTTTTTCACGATATATCGACGATATTGCGATGCTTTTCACGCTTTGTTGTTTTTGTCGCATTTCAGGCGATTTGGCGCGATTTGGAGTGATCATGAGATGCGCTCACGATAGACGGCCACCGACGACCTCCCCGAGGGGTATTTTGCTATTGGAGAGGAGCAGAAGAAGAATGGACGTCGCCGGAGCGACGAGGAGGCCAAAACGACCAGTTTGGGCATTTTTTGTGTCCCACTCGGCCGAGTGGAGGAGCCACTCGGCCGACCAGCGAGACACTGCTCGGCCGACCCGTTCAGACACGATTTCCATGTGCACTCGGCCGAGCGACGGAGACCACATCGGCCGAGTGACGATACCACGTCCGCCCGAGTGGCGCCCAGACGAAGGCCCTCAAAAAGATCGAAGTTACTGTTTTTCGGCCATCTGAGCTTCAGAAGACCCACTCGGCCGAGTGGCAAATCCCGTCCGCCCGAGTGAAGTGAAGCCATCGGCCGAGTGACGACAAATCACTCGGCCGAGCCGCCCCCGAACTGAAGACCCCTGAAGCCCCCGACTTACTGGAAAATTGACAGGGTTTTCACTCGGCCGAGCGACTTTTGTCACTCGGCCGAGTGCGATGCGCAGCCTGTAGCGAAATTTGCGGAAAACAGGCTGTGCAGGGGCATTTTGGTCAGGATTTTTAGACGATTTTTGGGGCTATTTAAGCTCTGTTTTTACCCTAGTTTAGAGAGCCACCTCTCAGATTTTTTGCAGCTTTTTGAGTCTACTTTTTAGTTTTATTAATTGTGATTGGAGAAGAGAAAAACTTGGATTTTTGTTGGGTTGATTGAAGATCTACATTGGTTTGCACTTTTCTTCCCCAAAACTCTATTTTTATTGTTTATATCATTGTTGTGATGAATTCCATTGTCTATTTCATTGCTAATTATTGTGCTATTGCTATGATTAGTGAGTAGTCTCCACGTCTTGGGGCGTGGGGATGAACCCTACAAGCCCAATTTCATATTTGTGTGGAATTGGTAGAAATTGAGCTAGGACTGTTATTAGGGATTAGATTGGGATCGAATTACTACGGATAGTTAGGTATTCACATCAATTGGGATTTGCAAGAGATTGGATCCCAATTCGATAGGAAGCCCTAGAAATCCGAATTGGGTTGGGGTCGGATTTTCGAAGTATCGGTTTGCAAGAGATTGGACCGATGCTAGGATCTCCGGTTGCAATTCCGTGCCGATACCCGTTTGCAAGAGATTGGACGGGTAGGAACTATCCTAATCTAGATTGTGGACCGAGTTTGCAAGAGATTGGGCTCGGTGCGCAATTGGACGATGATGTTGACCCTAATGCTAGCTTCCCTAGGCTAGGGTTTGCAAGAGATTGGACCCAAACCTAGGATAGCTATAGACCGGCAACAGCGCGAGAGCGTGAGCTTGGTTCCACATTTAGTTGCAACTAGTTCATCCAAATTCTCATCCTAGCGATTTCGATACCGGCGAACCACAATTGTGAAATACGGTGAGTAGTGGGGATTCCCCATTCCCTAGGCGTTCTCTATTTTGATTTGATATTTCGCACTTTTGTCTGACGATTGTGACAGGATCGACCAAGGCAATTATCCCTCTAAATAGCCAAGTTGATTAGGAGCAAGCACGGTCATTCGTCCTCCCTGTGTTCGATACCCGCTCGCCGCTACACCGTGCGCTTGCGGTAAAACTACAACCGTCGCCTCGGGACGTGTACGCCGGGGCGCGATCAAGTTTTTGGCGCCGTTGCCGGGGAGGCGATTGCGTTTGATTCTTTTTCACCTTAGCTATTTCTTTCTTTTATTTTCTTTTTATTTTATTTCTTTTACCATTATTATTTCCTTTGCTATTCTTACCTAACCCTTCCACGGTGCTAATCATCTCTTTGAAACTCTGTTTTCCCTGTGCATGTACACGAGATCTACGGCGGACCCCGAAGCCTTATTATTCGATCCCGAGATCGAACGTACCGCGCGGAGACTCAGAGCGGAAAGGAGACAATATCCGGAAGGGCGGTTTATGACCAATCGGGAAACTCCCGAAGAATTGGCGGCGAGAATGGCGAGAATAATTTCTATTCGCGATAGGCTTCGGCCTAAAACCTCTTCTACTACGTCATCCATCGCCGTGCCGGAGTTGGCGGCCGACAAGAACTTCGAGCTAAAGACGGGATTGGTGGTTTTGATGCAACAAGACCCATTTCATGGGAACGCTCACGAGAACCCCCACTACCACATCCAATCATTCTTGTCGAAGTGCGCCACTTTCCAAATGCCGGGGGTCCCGATCGATGCCATCAGACTGCGCCTCTTCCCCTTCACGCTAATGGACAAAGCACTCTATTGGCTGAGGACGCAAGCTGACGGAGTTTTCACCTCTTGGGACGGGTTGGCGGATGCATTCATTGATAAATTCTATCCACCATCCAAGACGGTGAAGATCCGGAGCGCTCTCATGTCCTTCAAGCAAGGACCACATGAGACGCTCTATGAAGCTTGGGAGCGATTTAAGGACTTGCAGCACCAGTGCCCGCACCACAGTATAGAAGATTGGGAGTTAGTGCATAGCTTCTACAACGGTCTCCAACCGGGGACCAAACAAATTATTGATGCCGCGGCGAATGGTGCAATCTTGTCAAAGACTCCCGAGGAAGCTACGGCCCTAATTGAGGAGATGGCCTCTAATAACCAACAATGGGGCGATGAGCGAGGACACTCTACGTCCTCCTTAAAGCCGACTAGCATCTACGAGGCAAAGGCCGTAGCGGAGCTTACGAGCAAATTTGATTCTCTCCACAAGGTGGTGGAGAGATTGGAGAAATTCATCACGGAGCCCCAAGGAAGCCCTTCCACCTCCGCGCCGGCAAGCCAAATGAGTGATTGGCAAGACCAATCTCAAGCCATGTATTCGGGAGGAGAGCAAGGAGAAGGATCCTTGGAGCAAGTGCAATATGTTGCGGGGAACCAAGGTTATTGGTCCAATCCGGCCGCAAGAAATCACCCGGGATTCTCCTACGCCAACAATGAAGGAGCTTTGAACCCGCCACAACAACCGCCTAATCAAGCTCGACCACCACCACCCCAACAACAATACTATCCGCCGAGGGGACCTACACAACAAAACTTCCAACCAAAGCAACAAGTCCCACCTTATAGGCCTCCCGGATACAATCAAGGGTGGAGGAATCAAAACCAAAACCCTCCGCAAGCTCCACAACGATTCGATTTCGAAACTAGAGTGGAGGCGTTCATGGTCGAGCAAAATAAGGTGAATGCTACTTTGAAGGCGGGGCAAGAATCTCTCAATACCGTAGTGGCTCAAATATCGGAGCAATTGGCATTGCTCAACCGGAACACTCAAAGATTGCCGGCGCAACCGGAGCAAAACCCACGGGGCAACACGGGCCACATCAACGCCGTAGTTGCCGTCACTACTAGAGGCGGGAAGGACACCACCCCCGCCATGATTCCTATTGAGGAGGCCGTGGAGGAAAGTTTGGAGCCGGTTGAGCCGATAGTCGAGATTGAAAAGGAGAAGGAGTCACAAGACAAGGAGAAATCTAGGGCGGAGCTATTAATTGAGGAGAGGCGCTTCATGCCACCGGTCCCATTCCCCCAAAGACTAGCAACATCGAAAATGGAGAAAAGGCTAGCGAAATTCCTCGAGTATCTAAGAGGAGTTAGCCTAAATATTCCCTTCCTTGACGCCATCATCGAGATCCCCACATATGCCAAATTCTTGAAGGACTTGATTTCGGGGAGAAAGAGGAAGGAGAAGATCATGCTAGCCGAGGAGGGCTCTTGGTTCACCAAGAGAGAAAAGGAGCCGGCAAAATTTAAAGATCCGGGGAGTTTTCGGATTCCTTGCACTTTGGGCGGCGTGCCTCTTCAAAAGGCGTTGGTCGATCTTGGGGCTAGTGTGAGTCTCATGCCCCTCTCCATGTTCTTAAAGCTTAACACCGGGACAAAGTTGAAACCCACCGACATGCGCATTCAATTAGCCGATGGACGGATAACAAGGCCGGTGGGGATTGCCGAAGACATCCCACTTCAAGTCCCGGGTGGAATATGCTTGCCATGTGACTTCGTCATCATGGACATTAAGGAGGAGGGAGACACCTCATTGATACTTGGGCGCCCATTCCTCGCCACCGCCGGAGTCATTGTCGACGTGCGCGAAGGTACCTTAACCTTGAACGTCGGAAACATTGAGGTGGAGCTCCACATTCCTAAGGCTATGAAGCATATGCCTTATCACGAGGAACTCGATTACATGGACCTCCTTGATGAGGTGATAGAGGAGGCGATTCCTCACTCAATTGGTGCCCTTTTTGATGAAGAATTTGATGAAGGCCCGGATTTAGGCCGAGATGAAAAGATTGAAGACGATTCCCCCGACTTCTCCGCTGATGAAGATGAAGGCGACGCTGATGTCGCAAGGATTCGAGAGCTCTGCAAGCTCTCGAAATCAAAATCTCCAAAGAAAGCTCCGCCGGCACGGAAATCGGCATCGCCGGTTAAGCCGTTGACCGGGGCAAATGCTAGCTTGGGGGAGCCTCCCCCCAACACCATTCGGGACAAGAGACCTCCGAGGGAGACCGCTACGCCGCCACGTTCGAATCCAAGCGCGCTCCCCGGAAAGTTTGACGGGTGCATCTCATACGCACCAAACATCCCGCATTGATTGAAAACTATAGGGGGTCGAGCTCACGACCTAAAACGAGCGCTTGTCGGGAGGCAACCCGACGGTTTTTGACTTATTTTTAATTTTTCTTTATTTTTGTTTTAGAAATTTTTAGTGTTTTGAGTCACCCGACCAAAATTTTGTGATAACGGGTCCTATTTTTTCTTGACAGGAGAGAAGATAGGTAGATCATCATGAGGAGGATGAACGAGACGATGAGGAGCGCCTCAAGAAGGCGTTCGACGCTCAGGAGGAGCATGAAATCGACTGGAGGAAGAAAGACGGAGTTTAGAGCCTAAACGAAGACAAACAGCAGAATACAAGGCTCACTCGGCCGAGTATACTAGTCACTCGGCCGAGTACAGAAGTTCGTCCGGCCGAGCCGCTCACGAACGAGGGAAGTCTGCTGTAACCAACTCTCTGTCTATTCTTCTCATTTCATTATAACTGCTACTCGGCCGAGTATATATATTCACTCGGCCGAGTGAAACGGATACCCTCCTAGGGCGAGTTATGCCGAGTAGCTTGAGTCACTCGGCCGAATGGACTTACTCCACTCGGCCGAGCATGGCAAAGCCACTCGGCCGAAGCGATATCGGGGAGAAATTTTTATTTGCCTCGCTCGGCCGAGTGAGTAAAGTCACTCGGCCGAGTCGTAACTTTTTAATATAAAGCCAATGGGGGGCGCAGTTTTCGAAAACGAAAAAACCCCTTCGCCCGCGCCCCCTCAGCTTCCCCTCGCCCGATCTCGCCTCGCCCAACGGCCACTCGCTCGCGCGCGCCGCCGCTCGGCCTGCCGTCGCCGGCCGACCATCGCCGGACCCCGCCCGAGTCGCCGCCGGCAGCCCCGCCTCCGATCACCTCCGGTTCGCTTATTTTCACCGTTTTCTCCTCTCCTCGTGTATTTTTTGAGGATCCATGTGCTAAACGCCCCCCCTAACCCAAATCAATTCCCATATCTATCTGTTATACCCCTATTGCTCCATACATTTTGATTATTACTCGCTGATATCGCTTTTTCATGCGCAGGTTGCTTTTTGGAGCTTAGGGGAACTCAGGGAGCTTCTACGGGCTGTTTTGGACTTCGTGGAGGCGCGGACTTCGCACGCTTCCACTGCTTAGCACTCGCGGCGTGTTTGGGTAAACTCTTTCCACTCTTTGTGCACACGCCGCACTTTTCACTTTTCGGCGCGCGCTCGGGGCAGATATGCCGCCCCGGACACGGCCGCGGTCGAAGAGAGCTTCCGCCAAGCGGAAGCGGTCGGATGATGCCGGCCCCTCCCACGAGTTGGAGGACTCTCCTCCACCGTCCCCCACACACACCGCACACCCAGCACAGCCTGCAGGCCCCGCACACCCCGCACAGCCTGCAGTGCACCCACAGCCCGCACAGCCTCTCCCTGCCGATCCACAGCCACCACCACCGGCTCCACTGGTCGGGCCGCTCGGGATTACGTTCCGAGACGACGCACACCGCGCCGTCTTCGAGCGTATCTCCCAGCGCTCGATTGTACCCTCCAGGTTTGCACACCTCGCTGACCTTGGACGCCTGGGGGTACTTGAGGGGATACTCACGTTGTACGACAACGTGGGGTGGCGCGACTTCCTTCAAGTGTCGGCGGATACTTTTACCCGCCCGACACTTGAGGTTTTGAGTTCGATCGCCCGGACCGATGAGGGATGCTCATTCCGGTTCATGGATCGAGAGTGCCAGGTTACTCTCGATATGATGAGAGCATTTTTCTCATGGCCCGCCGTCCCCGGAGCCGATCGCGGTTACGGCCCTACCCACATCCCCCCACCTTCTTTCGACGCCGGCGCCTTCTGGGCCCGGATCACAGGCCACCACGCTGCCTTTGACCCTAGTAGGGCCAATGCCTCGGCCATAGTCCACCCCTGCCTACGCATTGCCCAGCGCCTCATGGCGACTACCTTTTTGGCCAGATATGAGCCGGGCACGATGTCTACGCCAGAGCTTTACATGCTCTACGCGATGACACGTCCCAGAGCTCTGTCTAGGGATGGACTCGAGCTTGTCCCCGCCGTCGTGATCGACATTGCGGCTTGGTTTCTAGACCGTATCATTGTGTCGGTGGGCGCTCGCTCACCGATATGCTGCGGCGGTCTGATCACCTTGCTTACCATGATGACCGGCGAGGACCTACCCGACGACCTGCGACGCGTTCCGGGCCCCACTTCCTTGTCGATAGACGTTATGGCCCGGATGAAGATGCTGCGTCCGCATGGTGAGCGTCACTGGGTCTGATTGCACGGCCCCTATGGGGCCGATTACATGATTCTCCCGAGCCCTGCTCGGACTCTGATTGCACCAGCCCACGTTGACTGGATTCCGGCGATGGATGTCCTCATCCCCGCCGCCTACGTGCTCGAGGCCGAGGAGGCCGAGCAGGCCCACGCTGCCCACGCTGCCCAGGCTGCTCCCGCAGACCCTGTTGTGCGCCCTGCCGAGCCTGCTGCCGACCCTGTCGCCCCTGTGGCCCCTCAGCCCACACCTGACATTTCCACTGCTCTTGACACTTCTGTCCCCACCTCTGCCTGTGTCGAGAGTACTTTTGCTGAGCCCACTTCCACCACTGTCACCACTTCCGAGGCTGTCCCCACCACTCCCGCTGCCACCTCCGGCCCTCTGTCCGTGGAGCCCCTTTGCTCCGCTCTCCCCCAGCGCCCGCATACCTTTGTTGAGAGTGGAGAGCCCTCGTTCACCGCGGTCGTGGAGACCATGGTTAGCATGATCTCCGCTGGGGTTACACCTTTTGCACCGCACACTTCTGCCCCAGCGGGAGATTCCTCTGTCTCCACTGCCGCCGTTTTCTCCGAGAGTGTCGTGGCGTCTGTCCACACTTCTGTGCCACAGACCTCTTTGGCCACCTCGTTGCCTCTTTTGCACGCTTCCTTTGCTGCCGCCGCCTCCACTTCTCGCCAGCCGGTGTCCCGGCCTCACACCGAGGCCAGGCCCACTTTTCCAGGCGCGGCACCTTTTGTCACATTCCCTGCTGAGCCCGTTACATACTCCACACGCGTACGCCAGCCTCGCCCTGCGCAGCCTAGACCGGTGCGTCCCTCTGCACCACCCCCGCCCGACACTACACTGCAGAGCATACGTGCTCTTGAGTTGGCGGTGAGCGGTCTTAGAGGAGACCTTAGGACCCTGTCCTCCACCGTCTCTGCGATGGCTGGACGCTTCGACCTGATACCCCAGATCCACTACTGCCTTACACAGGTGCTGGAGCGTCTCCCTCGCGTACCCCAGCACACCCAGCAGGTCCCCACACACACTTCCACACACACTAGACCTGCTTCCGCTTCCACCCCAGCTCAGCAGCCCACACCACCACCACCACCACCTCCGCCTCAGGACGGAGACGGCGCGGCACCGCCTTCTTAGGCACTCTTGATGCCTTTATCCATTCCTGTCGTTGTGCTGTCCGTCTCTGCTGGGTCCTGATGCACTTTTGCCCACCCCCCTCCCCTCACTTTTTTGTGATTCTCATTTGCCGTCTCTTTATATATCTTTTTTGGGAGAGAGGGAGAGCTTTTGGCGACCCATTTATACTCGTATCACTCATATCTGTGCATGCATCATATCCGCATCATATTTTCGTTTCTTTATTTTTCGTTTTATTATCTTTTTTCTTTCCATCATGCATGCATCCTCACTTGCCCTTCTCATTACCTGTCTCTCTGTATGCCACACTTTGCACATTGAGGACACTGTGCACTTTAGCTTGGGGGAGTGAGTTCTCACGTTCTTTTTCGATTTGCCACCTTTATTTTCAGTTTTTCCACACCGTTTTTCACTTTTGCACTTATTTTTCATTTATCTTGCCATGCATCACGTTTTTCCTATTTTCCTGTGTGCCGCATTGCATAGTTCTATTTTTCCTTTTATCTTTACTTCGTTTCTTTTTCATCTCATGCTAGAGATGAATTTTCTGTGATGATGTCTACGTGGAGTTAGCTTATTCTATATGCATGCTATATTTGTCGTGTCTTAGATCTCATTTCTGATATCATATGCTATGACTTGCTTTACATTTAGAAATAGTAACCCACACCTTTTCCTCATGAAAATGGATGAAATTTTATTATTAGCTGAGCCTGAATACTCATATGTATGCTATCACAGAAAACACACCAAGATTCACGCATTGAATGCCTATATCTGGAGTACTGACTTCTTTTCCTTTATCACTTCTATATGCATGAATTGTACACTTCACTTCCGGACGATTGAATGATGATTAGCTAAGATATATCTGGATTAGTTAGCTTTTTTGTGATCGAAACTGAGTAGATTAGATTACCCTGCTGAAGTTGTCGTGCATGTCTTATAGAGTGAGCCGAGAGTTATATTTATTTCTTTCTCCACAAATCTTGAACATCACTTCTCTACTTTTAAAATCATTGGTGAATCTCCCCTTAGTGATTCTATTTTATGGCATTTCCCCCGCTATTAATTCCTAGCTCCAAATCTCTCGTTTCAAAAACAAAAAAAAAGAGAGAGAAGAGAAGAATAAAAGAGAGAAAAACATTCTTGTATATCATTACCCCTCTCTGAGTTGGGATCATTGTATATATGTTGCTTATTGTAAAAAAAAAGAGAAAAGAAAAGAGGAAAAATCCTCAATAAAAGATCCCATCTCGCTTACTTTCTTTCTTCTTTCCCTTCTTTACCTTTGGAGCTATATAAAAATGGGGATGTAAATATTTTTGTGCCACCACGCTTATAGATAAGCTTGGGGGAGGAGATCCATTGATGTGTGAGAGAGCGACTACTTGACATTGCACGACAACCTAGGCTAAGTAATATTCTATACTCGGTGAGATTGTTTCTAGCTTTACGAAACCCAGAAATCTAAGCCTAGCATTCATTTCATGAAATCCATACTTTTCTATTCTCTCTATTCTATGATGTGATACTCTTATACTCCAGATAGAAAGCGTTCAATTGAAAAGTGTGTGATCTGAGATTTGTATACCGCTTTAGATGATCCAGGCGATGTTAATTTTAAAATCATTCCGTTTTTCATGATTATACCGTTGTTCGTGGGTTTTCTATTTTCTACTTGCACTATTCTACTATGATATCAAAATGAGATTCTTTGACATGTATTTCTCACTCGGTGCATGCTATAAGAGTAGGTGAAACCCACGTCCTGAGAAAATGATCTAGCATCCTATCTTTCTTTCTTTCTTTATTTTCGTTTGGTTTTCATTCTTCTTCGTTTTTCATTTTTTTTTTCGTTTTTCGCCGTTTTCGTTTTCCGAATCCACCGGGTTCGCTTTTTACTTATCTTCCTCGAGGACGAGTAAGAGGCAAGCTTGGGGGATTTTGATCACTCCTTATTTTACACCTTTTTCCGCATGTTTGCATGCCATTTAGATCGCCCAAATCATGTTTTTCACGATATATCGACGATATTGCGATGCTTTTCACGCTTTGTTGTTTTTGTCGCATTTCAGGCGATTTGGCGCGATTTGGAGTGATCATGAGATGCGCTCACGATAGACGGCCACCGACGACCTCCCCGAGGGGTATTTTGATATTGGAGAGGAGCAGAAGAAGAATGGACGTCGCCGGAGCGACGAGGAGGCCAAAACGACCAGTTTGGGCATTTTTTGTGTCCCACTCGGCCGAGTGGAGGAGCCACTCGGCCGACCAGCGAGACACTGCTCGGCCGACCCGTTCAGACACGATTTCCATGTGCACTCGGCCGAGCGACGGAGACCACATCGGCCGAGTGACGATACCACGTCCGCCCGAGTGGCGCCCAGACGAAGGCCCTCAAAAAGATCGAAGTTACTGTTTTTCGGCCATCTGAGCTTCAGAAGACCCACTCGGCCGAGTGGCAAATCCCGTCCGCCCGAGTGAAGTGAAGCCATCGGCCGAGTGACGACAAATCACTCGGCCGAGCCGCCCCCGAACTGAAGACCCCTGAAGCCCCCGACTTACTGGAAAATTGACAGGGTTTTCACTCGGCCGAGCGACTTTTGTCACTCGGCCGAGTGCGATGCGCAGCCTGTAGCGAAATTTGCGGAAAACAGGCTGTGCAGGGGCATTTTGGTCAGGATTTTTAGACGATTTTTGGGGCTATTTAAGCTCTGTTTTTACCCTAGTTTAGAGAGCCACCTCTCAGATTTTTTGCAGCTTTTTGAGTCTACTTTTTAGTTTTATTAATTGTGATTGGAGAAGAGAAAAACTTGGATTTTTGTTGGGTTGATTGAAGATCTACATTGGTTTGCACTTTTCTTCCCCAAAACTCTATTTTTATTGTTTATATCATTGTTGTGATGAATTCCATTGTCTATTTCATTGCTAATTATTGTGCTATTGCTATGATTAGTGAGTAGTCTCCACGTCTTGGGGCGTGGGGATGAACCCTACAAGCCCAATTTCGTATTTGTGTGGAATTGGTAGAAATTGAGCTAGGACTGTTATTAGGGATTAGATTGGGATCGAATTACTACGGATAGTTAGGTATTCACATCAATTGGGATTTGCAAGAGATTGGATCCCAATTCGATAGGAAGCCCTAGAAATCCGAATTGGGTTGGGGTCGGATTTTCGAAGTATCGGTTTGCAAGAGATTGGACCGATGCTAGGATCTCCGGTTGCAATTCCGTGCCGATACCCGTTTGCAAGAGATTGGACGGGTAAGAACTATCCTAATCTAGATTGTGGACCGAGTTTGCAAGAGATTGGGCTCGGTGCGCAATTGGACGATGATGTTGACCCTAATGCTAGCTTCCCTAGGCTAGGGTTTGCAAGAGATTGGACCCAAACCTAGGATAGCTATAGACCGGCAACAGCGCGAGAGCGTGAGCTTGGTTCCACATTTAGTTGCAACTAGTTCATCCAAATTCTCATCCTAGCGATTTCGATACCGGCGAACCACAATTGTAAAATACGGTGAGTAGTGGGGATTCCCCATTCCCTAGGCGTTCTCTATTTTGATTTGATATTTCGC
>CM061136.1:209886170-210067440 GCA_030789695.1 Scilla litardierei
ACAATGTAGCCAAAGCTACCAACTCACTAGTTCACGAAATCACTTATCACTATTTTCACTTATCACTGTTAATCACTTAAACACTAGAGATTTCGCCTGCAGGCTGGAGTGGCGGATCAGGCCATCTCGTGCTCTGGTGACGCATATCTCTTACTCACTTAAACACTAGAGATTTCGCCTGCAGGCTGGAGTGGCGGATCAGGCCATCTCGTGCTCTGGTGACGCATATCTCTTACCCCACCCCTACGTGTATCGAACATTTGCTCGCTTCTGGATCACGGGCCAGGAAGTGTATTTGGCATAGGGTTGTGCCCACGAAAAGTGGGTGCCTAGCCGGTATCCGAGCGTTGGGGTTTCCAACTACAGGGCTCGCTTCTGGAACACGAGCCAGGAATATAATGTTGTAGCGTGTGCTACACAATCACAAAAATTTATTACTATGCAATGGCATGAACAATGATTGCGTACCGTTAATTGAATTTAAACGTGACATACAAGCATGATGAGGGTGACGGACCAAGCTTCGTTGTCAAGCTAGGTCAATGGCGTCTAAACGGCTATCCTTTCACCGTTTAGTCTCTTTTACGCTAAAACAAGGTAATGGCCTAAGACATGGCCCAAATCAAGAGATGCAAGTTTCACTTGCCTATCACCGGGGATGATGGTTACGAAAGTTCGTTTCCACGAATACTAGTCTACGGGGAATCACTGTTATGGGGAACAATCATCAAAACACAAGTATTTTATTAGGGTTTCATAAAAATTACAATAAGATAAGGAAACAACGGTAGATCGATTTCTTACCGAGAGGAGACGGAAGAAACACTCCGGGGAACCCTAGGATCAGATCTGGAAAAGTTTGGAGAAGTTTGGGGAAGCTAGGGTTTTGGAGATTTTGATGGGTTTGATGGATTTTGATGGAGATTTGGGGAATATGAGAAGTAGATAGGGTGAATGGTTGGATTGGATGATGATTCTAGGGCTTGGAAAGAAGAAATGGAGCTTGGAGGAAGATGGGGGCTCAAAGGGGAAGTTTCTAGGGTTTTGGATCGTGTTGGAGGAAGAAGAAACGTTTGGGAGGGGTATTTATAGGTTGGGCTGGCGGCTGCCCAGAAATTAGGGTTTTAACACAGACTAGTCGGTCAAAGAACAACCACTGACCGACTAGTTTGGAAACTAGTCGGTCGGTCGACCAACGCTGACCGACTAAGTGTAAACAGTAACTCCTGAACGAAAGTAGGATTTAGAGTTAGTCGGTTCAAGAAGCATTGCCGACCGACTAGTTTGCAACCTAGTCGGTCAACAAACCTTCTTAGACCGACTAACGATAAACAGTAGCTTCCTCAGAAAATTAGAAAGCTCACTAGTCGGTCCATGAAGGATTGCCGACCGACTGGATCGTCATCTAGTCGGTCGGTGTCCCTTCTTACACCGGCTAATGAGCACCAAAAGTTCCGATACGGAGCGCGAGGCCCCGTGATCGAATCCTAAGACTCCTAGGCTTGATCTAATAGTTAGATATGACCGTTATGAAGCCCGTCACAAACGACGTACTTCGAAATCGACGATCCTACGGAAGAATCGAGAAAATACGACGAATCGATCGAAAATGAAAGTTACGGAGACGAAAACCACACAAGAGGAGAAAATCCACCAAAACATATATTATATTATAATAAATTCTGATACATGAAAAGCAGTCGTTACATCCTCCCCAACTTAAGAAAAATTCCGTCCTCGGAATTCCCAAATACTCACGAGTCCGGAAACAAAAGTGGGTAGCGCTCCCGCATCTCATCTTCTCTCTCCCAAGTAGACTCTCCCGGCGAACCGTGCCGCCACATCACTCTAACAAGATCGACGACCTTGTTTCGAAGTGACTTCTGACGTCTGTCCAGAATCTGCACCGGATACTGGTCATACGTCAAATCTGAGCGAACGGCGATCTCCGAGAAATCCACGGCATGAGATGGATCGCTAATGTATCGACGAAGCTGCGACACATGGAAAACATTGTGAACTCCGTCCAAAGATGGCGGCAAGGCCAAGCGATAAGCTACCTCGCCAACCCTCTCCAAAACGTCAAATGGTCCAATGTATCGCGGGCTCAACTTCCCACGCTTCCCAAAACGAATCACACCACGATTCGGGGAAATCTTCAAGAACACATGGTCGCCCGGCTGAAATTCCAAAGGACGACGTTTAGCATCAGCCCAATGCTTAAAACGGTCCTGAGCAATCCTCAACCTCTCCCGAATATTCCTGACGATCTCCACGGCCTCCACGATCATCTCAGGTCCCAACAACTCCCGATCACCAACGTCATCCCAACTCAATGGCGATCGACATTTCCTCCCATAAAGAGCGGCGAAAGGCGCCATGCCAATACTCGCCTGGAAGCTGTTGTTGTAGGAAAACTCCACCAAATGCAGATGGTCCTCCCACGAACCCTTGAAATCCAACATGCACGCCCTCAGCATGTCTTCCAAAATCTGAATCGTCCTCTCGGACTGGCCATCCGTCTGCGGATGGTACGCCGTGCTGAAACTCAGACGCGTACCCAAACTCTTCTGCAAACTCTGCCAAAACCGAGATGTGAACCTCGTGTCTCTGTCAGACACGATACTCACGGGGACTCCATGAAGTCGCACGACTTCCTCCATATATCTCCTCGCTAGCACCTCCGTGGACTGTCCTACTCGGAACGGAATAAAGTGCGCGGATTTGGTCAATCGATCTACGATCACCCAAATCGCGTCATTCTGCTTCGGACTCCGAGGTAGTCCAGTCACGAAATCCATAGTGATGTGCTGCCACTTCCACTCCGGAATCGGAAGCGGTTGTAGCAACCCGGCCGAACGTTGATGTTCCGCCTTCACTTGCTGGCAAACCAAGCACTTGGCCACACTTCGAGCCACACTCCTCTTCATACCATGCCACCAATAATTCAGACGAAGATCCTGGTACATCTTGGTGCCACCAGGATGCACAGAATACGGCGAACTGTGTGCCTCCACCATCAACTCCTCTCTGATATCCCCAGCCGGCACACACAACCTGGCTCCAAACCTCAGCGAGCCATCCTCATGAATCAAAAAGTCAGCCCGCAGACCGGCTTCCACCTGCTCCCGAATCCTTACCAACTTCGGATCTCCGGCCTGGCCAGCCTTAATCCGATCCACGATCGTCGACTGTACCTGCATGTACATCAACGAAGAAGCCTCCCCAGGAAGAACAATCTCCACGCCAGGCCCGCAAAAATCCTGCTGCAATCTCCACTGCGAGGTCAAAATCATCACCGCTGGAATCCTACTCAGCGCATCTGGAACCACATTCACCTTGCCAGGGTGATACTGCAAATCGATCTCATAATCCGCCATAAGCTCCAACCATCGACGCTGTCGCATGTTGAGCTCCTTCTGAGTAAAAATATACTTCAAACTTTTGTGATCGGTGAAAATCTTCACTTTCTCACTCAGCAAGAAGTGCCTCCAAATCTTAAGAGCAAACACAACGGCAGCCAACTCCAAATCATGCGTCGGATAATTCTTCTCATGAACCTTAAGCTGACGAGACGCATACGCCACAACATGCCCGTGCTGATGAAGCACGCAACCGAGACCCTTGCCAGAAGCATCGCAAAAGATCTCAAATCCACCGCTGCGATCAGGCACAACAAGAATAGGGGCACTCGTCAACCTCTCCTTCAGAATACCAAAAGCAACCTCACAATCACCCGACCAAACATAAACAACATCCTTCCGCGTCAACCTGGTCATCGGCTCAGCAATACGAGAAAAGTCCTTAATGAACCGACGATAATATCCCGCCAAACCAAGGAAACTCCGAATCTCAGATGCAGACGACGGAACAGGCCACTCCCGGATAGCCCTAATCTTCTCGGGATCCACAGAAATACCATCTCCAGTCACCACATGCCCCAGAAAAGAAACTCGATCCAGCCAAAACTCGCACTTCGAAAACTTAGCATACAAACGATGCTTCCTCAAAATTTCCAACACCGTCCTCAAGTGCGATGCATGCTCTTCCTCCGACTTCGAATAGATCAGAATGTCGTCGATAAAGATAACGACAAACTTATCCAAAAAGTCGTAGAAAATCAGGTTCATCAGATTCATGAAAACTGCGGGCGCGTTAGTTACGCCGAAAGGCATAACCACAAACTCATAGTGTCCATACTTCGTCCTGAACGCTGTCTTCGGAACATCATCCCTCTTCACCTTCAACTGATGGTAACCACTCCTCAAATCCAACTTAGAAAACACCCTCGAACCTCCAAGCTGATCAAAAATATCATCGATGCGAGGCAACGGGTATTTATTCTTAATGGTCACTGCATTCAATCCCCGATAGTCCACGCACATGCGACGCGAACCATCCTTCTTCTTAACCAGCAACACCGGTGCTCCCCACGGAGACACACACTGGGATTAATATAACCCTTCTGCAACAGCTCATCCAACTGCCTCCGCAACTCTTCCAATTCAGCAGGCGCCATACGATACGGCGCCTTCGAAATCGGCTGCGCACCTGGAAGAAGATCGATAGAAAATTCCAAAGCTCGATCAGGCGGCAACCCAGACATCTCCTCAGGGAAGACGTCGCCAAAATCTCGCACCACAGCTGGCCACTCCAGCTCCAACTGCATAGCTACAGCCTCCACCGGCCTGGCCCGAAATCTGACAGGACCAAGCGAACTGCTACCACGACTGAACTCAAATACTGGATGTCCGAGAATCTCGAACACCACCTTCTTCCGACGACAGTTGATCGTAGCATAGAAGCTCGCAAGCCAATCCATCCCAAAGACCGCATCGTAGTTGGTGATGTTGTGGACAATAAAATCAGCATAAAGCTCATGTCCACAAACCACCACAGAGCAAGGACTGCACCCACGATGCACCGTGACTACTCCATTCCCTGTGACGATATTCCAACTCTTGGAGAGAGGGGACGTCGACAAGGAATGCTTCTCCACGAAGCTCTGGGCCAAAATGCACATTGACGCACCTGAGTCAAAGAGGACTCGGGCAGGGAACGTGCAAACCAAAACCACACCTAACAAACAGTCTAAGCGATCAAATCTTACTCTAGCAACATTCATACACAAGCAACCAATCATAATTTAACAATCAACTAACTAAGGAAGGAACAATCTAAATCGAAAATTACCTGCAATGACCTCATCCATGGCCAAGACCTCCTCCTCGGTCATCAAAAATGCCTGCCTCCTTGGCGGAGCAGCCCGCTCAAAAGCCTGCCTCTGCGGGACAAGGGGCACCCCACGACCGGCGGGCACCGGGGCTCTCTGCTGCAAAGGCGGGGCAGCAATAGGTGTCCCCCAAGGTCGCTTCAACCTCGGGCACTCCCTGATAGCATGGGCGGGATCTCCACAAGCAATACATTGCCCCAAGAACTTCCTACACGATTCCTTGATATGACCCTCCTTGCCACAGAAATGGCAAACCCTCCGAACAGGCCCTCCTGGCCTCTTGAACTGAACAGGCTGGTTCGGCCTGAATCCAGGTCGAACCACAGCTCTCGCCTGTTCCACAGGCCTCCTCACAGCACCAACAACAGACCCCTTCCTCTGGTTCACAAGCAGCTCCTGCCTCTTGGCAGCGACCAAAACCTTCTGATAAGATTCCCGGTCAGAAGAGGTCACAAAGCTCTGGAGCTCTGAAGCAAGCCCCTGAAGAAACCTCTGAGCTCGCTCCTCAGCGTCCTGCACCATCTTTGGTGCAAACCGACTAAGCCTCATGAACTCCTGGTGGTACATGTCCACCGACGAGTTCCCCTGCTTCAGATCGATAAAACGCTGTAGCATCTCTTCCCTGACAGCCTTCGGGAAAAACTCACCATCAAATCTGGCCTTGAAGGTAGCCCAGACGATCGGCTCTACCAACATCCTTTCCTCAGCATCCCACCAATTCCTGGCGTTATCCTTCAGCTGGCGCTTCGCCAAGTCAACCCAACTCACTTCGTTGACCTTGGACATCTTCAGATTGTCCTCAATATTCCTCATCCACTCATCAGCAGCTAAGGGACCTTCGGTTCCATCAAAATACGCAGGACCCAGCTCTCTGAACTGCTTCGCCCCGGGCTCAGGGCGAGGGGTCTCCACCACCCGAGCAGCTCGAGTCACCGGAGCATTCTGCACCTGCAGAAGCACACCCTGCTGAACCTGCATCATCTGCAACATCATCCTCATCATCTCCCCATTAGTGGGCTCCCGCTCAGGCTCCTCGTCGTGAGGGGGCGCACCACTACCACCACCCCGGGTGATCCGCCTTCCTGCCATCTATGACGCAGAAACGAAACAATTAGACTCATAGCTTAGGGCTCTGATGTCGAAATTATTTGTTGGACAATCTTATATCATTATCGTTATCCCGATAGTTGCTGTTATAGAGGACCTGCATGGGCCACCACTAAAACCTGTCACGACCCGCTTCCCTAAAATGGAGGCGAGACGTGAAAAGGTCCGCACGGGAGTGGAGCGGTGAAGCCCCAAACCCGATAAGCGTCAATTTAGTATAAGCAGGTCCCTGTAATTGCAATCGAAACAACAATAATAATAATATGAGACGGAAAAGAAACACCAATCCCAAGGGTTGTCCACAAATATTCAACATCACAGAAAAGCCACCAGGCTAAAAGAAAGAGTCTAAGGGCCCAGAACAAGGCCAAACAAAAGCAACAACATAAATAAGTATAGGTGCCACGCACCAATAACAAAACAACTGTCTAACGAAAATAAAGCACAACGGAGACACTAGGACTGGTCCCCAGTGTCCACGTACTCCCCGCCCAACACGGGCTCAAGCTCGGCGTCCGCAAACACCTCACCCTCAGCAAGCAACTCAGGCTCAGGGTCTAACATGCGTCACCCAAAAGAGAAAGGGGCACATGTCAGCAAGTCTAAAAGACTTGAGCAAGGAAACTGAAAGTGACTAACAACCTAGCATTTAAATGTTAAACAATGGCATGGCAGTTGAATATGATGCAACAGTTTAAAAGAGAGACAAGCATGCACAATGTAGCCAAAGCTACCAACTCACTAGTTCACGAAATCACTTATCACTATTTTCACTTATCACTGTTAATCACTTAAACACTAGAGATTTCGCCTGCAGGCTGGAGTGGCGGATCAGGCCATCTCGTGCTCTGGTGACGCATATCTCTTACTCACTTAAACACTAGAGATTTCGCCTGCAGGCTGGAGTGGCGGATCAGGCCATCTCGTGCTCTGGTGACGCATATCTCTTACCCCACCCCTACGTGTATCGAACATTTGCTCGCTTCTGGATCACGGGCCAGGAAGTGTATTTGGCATAGGGTTGTGCCCACGAAAAGTGGGTGCCTAGCCGGTATCCGAGCGTTGGGGTTTCCAACTACAGGGCTCGCTTCTGGAACACGAGCCAGGAATATAATGTTGTAGCGTGTGCTACACAATCACAAAAATTTATTACTATGCAATGGCATGAACAATGATTGCGTACCGTTAATTGAATTTAAACGTGACATACAAGCATGATGAGGGTGACGGACCAAGCTTCGTTGTCAAGCTAGGTCAATGGCGTCTAAACGGCTATCCTTTCACCGTTTAGTCTCTTTTACGCTAAAACAAGGTAATGGCCTAAGACATGGCCCAAATCAAGAGATGCAAGTTTCACTTGCCTATCACCGGGGATGATGGTTACGAAAGTTCGTTTCCACGAATACTAGTCTACGGGGAATCACTGTTATGGGGAACAATCATCAAAACACAAGTATTTTATTAGGGTTTCATAAAAATTACAATAAGATAAGGAAACAACGGTAGATCGATTTCTTACCGAGAGGAGACGGAAGAAACACTCCGGGGAACCCTAGGATCAGATCTGGAAAAGTTTGGAGAAGTTTGGGGAAGCTAGGGTTTTGGAGATTTTGATGGGTTTGATGGATTTTGATGGAGATTTGGGGAATATGAGAAGTAGATAGGGTGAATGGTTGGATTGGATGATGATTCTAGGGCTTGGAAAGAAGAAATGGAGCTTGGAGGAAGATGGGGGCTCAAAGGGGAAGTTTCTAGGGTTTTGGATCGTGTTGGAGGAAGAAGAAACGTTTGGGAGGGGTATTTATAGGTTGGGCTGGCGGCTGCCCAGAAATTAGGGTTTTAACACAGACTAGTCGGTCAAAGAACAACCACTGACCGACTAGTTTGGAAACTAGTCGGTCGGTCGACCAACGCTGACCGACTAAGTGTAAACAGTAACTCCTGAACGAAAGTAGGATTTAGAGTTAGTCGGTTCAAGAAGCATTGCCGACCGACTAGTTTGCAACCTAGTCGGTCAACAAACCTTCTTAGACCGACTAACGATAAACAGTAGCTTCCTCAGAAAATTAGAAAGCTCACTAGTCGGTCCATGAAGGATTGCCGACCGACTGGATCGTCATCTAGTCGGTCGGTGTCCCTTCTTACACCGGCTAATGAGCACCAAAAGTTCCGATACGGAGCGCGAGGCCCCGTGATCGAATCCTAAGACTCCTAGGCTTGATCTAATAGTTAGATATGACCGTTATGAAGCCCGTCACAAACGACGTACTTCGAAATCGACGATCCTACGGAAGAATCGAGAAAATACGACGAATCGATCGAAAATGAAAGTTACGGAGACGAAAACCACACAAGAGGAGAAAATCCACCAAAACATATATTATATTATAATAAATTCTGATACATGAAAAGCAGTCGTTACATCCTCCCCAACTTAAGAAAAATTCCGTCCTCGGAATTCCCAAATACTCACGAGTCCGGAAACAAAAGTGGGTAGCGCTCCCGCATCTCATCTTCTCTCTCCCAAGTAGACTCTCCCGGCGAACCGTGCCGCCACATCACTCTAACAAGATCGACGACCTTGTTTCGAAGTGACTTCTGACGTCTGTCCAGAATCTGCACCGGATACTGGTCATACGTCAAATCTGAGCGAACGGCGATCTCCGAGAAATCCACGGCATGAGATGGATCGCTAATGTATCGACGAAGCTGCGACACATGGAAAACATTGTGAACTCCGTCCAAAGATGGCGGCAAGGCCAAGCGATAAGCTACCTCGCCAACCCTCTCCAAAACGTCAAATGGTCCAATGTATCGCGGGCTCAACTTCCCACGCTTCCCAAAACGAATCACACCACGATTCGGGGAAATCTTCAAGAACACATGGTCGCCCGGCTGAAATTCCAAAGGACGACGTTTAGCATCAGCCCAATGCTTAAAACGGTCCTGAGCAATCCTCAACCTCTCCCGAATATTCCTGACGATCTCCACGGCCTCCACGATCATCTCAGGTCCCAACAACTCCCGATCACCAACGTCATCCCAACTCAATGGCGATCGACATTTCCTCCCATAAAGAGCGGCGAAAGGCGCCATGCCAATACTCGCCTGGAAGCTGTTGTTGTAGGAAAACTCCACCAAATGCAGATGGTCCTCCCACGAACCCTTGAAATCCAACATGCACGCCCTCAGCATGTCTTCCAAAATCTGAATCGTCCTCTCGGACTGGCCATCCGTCTGCGGATGGTACGCCGTGCTGAAACTCAGACGCGTACCCAAACTCTTCTGCAAACTCTGCCAAAACCGAGATGTGAACCTCGTGTCTCTGTCAGACACGATACTCACGGGGACTCCATGAAGTCGCACGACTTCCTCCATATATCTCCTCGCTAGCACCTCCGTGGACTGTCCTACTCGGAACGGAATAAAGTGCGCGGATTTGGTCAATCGATCTACGATCACCCAAATCGCGTCATTCTGCTTCGGACTCCGAGGTAGTCCAGTCACGAAATCCATAGTGATGTGCTGCCACTTCCACTCCGGAATCGGAAGCGGTTGTAGCAACCCGGCCGAACGTTGATGTTCCGCCTTCACTTGCTGGCAAACCAAGCACTTGGCCACACTTCGAGCCACACTCCTCTTCATACCATGCCACCAATAATTCAGACGAAGATCCTGGTACATCTTGGTGCCACCAGGATGCACAGAATACGGCGAACTGTGTGCCTCCACCATCAACTCCTCTCTGATATCCCCAGCCGGCACACACAACCTGGCTCCAAACCTCAGCGAGCCATCCTCATGAATCAAAAAGTCAGCCCGCAGACCGGCTTCCACCTGCTCCCGAATCCTTACCAACTTCGGATCTCCGGCCTGGCCAGCCTTAATCCGATCCACGATCGTCGACTGTACCTGCATGTACATCAACGAAGAAGCCTCCCCAGGAAGAACAATCTCCACGCCAGGCCCGCAAAAATCCTGCTGCAATCTCCACTGCGAGGTCAAAATCATCACCGCTGGAATCCTACTCAGCGCATCTGGAACCACATTCACCTTGCCAGGGTGATACTGCAAATCGATCTCATAATCCGCCATAAGCTCCAACCATCGACGCTGTCGCATGTTGAGCTCCTTCTGAGTAAAAATATACTTCAAACTTTTGTGATCGGTGAAAATCTTCACTTTCTCACTCAGCAAGAAGTGCCTCCAAATCTTAAGAGCAAACACAACGGCAGCCAACTCCAAATCATGCGTCGGATAATTCTTCTCATGAACCTTAAGCTGACGAGACGCATACGCCACAACATGCCCGTGCTGATGAAGCACGCAACCGAGACCCTTGCCAGAAGCATCGCAAAAGATCTCAAATCCACCGCTGCGATCAGGCACAACAAGAATAGGGGCACTCGTCAACCTCTCCTTCAGAATACCAAAAGCAACCTCACAATCACCCGACCAAACATAAACAACATCCTTCCGCGTCAACCTGGTCATCGGCTCAGCAATACGAGAAAAGTCCTTAATGAACCGACGATAATATCCCGCCAAACCAAGGAAACTCCGAATCTCAGATGCAGACGACGGAACAGGCCACTCCCGGATAGCCCTAATCTTCTCGGGATCCACAGAAATACCATCTCCAGTCACCACATGCCCCAGAAAAGAAACTCGATCCAGCCAAAACTCGCACTTCGAAAACTTAGCATACAAACGATGCTTCCTCAAAATTTCCAACACCGTCCTCAAGTGCGATGCATGCTCTTCCTCCGACTTCGAATAGATCAGAATGTCGTCGATAAAGATAACGACAAACTTATCCAAAAAGTCGTAGAAAATCAGGTTCATCAGATTCATGAAAACTGCGGGCGCGTTAGTTACGCCGAAAGGCATAACCACAAACTCATAGTGTCCATACTTCGTCCTGAACGCTGTCTTCGGAACATCATCCCTCTTCACCTTCAACTGATGGTAACCACTCCTCAAATCCAACTTAGAAAACACCCTCGAACCTCCAAGCTGATCAAAAATATCATCGATGCGAGGCAACGGGTATTTATTCTTAATGGTCACTGCATTCAATCCCCGATAGTCCACGCACATGCGACGCGAACCATCCTTCTTCTTAACCAGCAACACCGGTGCTCCCCACGGAGACACACACTGGGATTAATATAACCCTTCTGCAACAGCTCATCCAACTGCCTCCGCAACTCTTCCAATTCAGCAGGCGCCATACGATACGGCGCCTTCGAAATCGGCTGCGCACCTGGAAGAAGATCGATAGAAAATTCCAAAGCTCGATCAGGCGGCAACCCAGACATATCCTCAGGGAAGACGTCGCCAAAATCTCGCACCACAGCTGGCCACTCCAGCTCCAACTGCATAGCTACAGCCTCCACCGGCCTGGCCCGAAATCTGACAGGACCAAGCGAACTGCTACCACGACTGAACTCAAATACTGGATGTCCGAGAATCTCGAACACCACCTTCTTCCGACGACAGTCGATCGTAGCATAGAAGCTCGCAAGCCAATCCATCCCAAAGACCGCATCGTAGTTGGTGATGTTGTGGACAATAAAATCAGCATAAAGCTCATGTCCACAAACCACCACAGAGCAAGGACTGCACCCACGATGCACCGTGACTACTCCATTCCCTGTGACGATATTCCAACTCTTGGAGAGAGGGGACGTCGACAAGGAATGCTTCTCCACGAAGCTCTGGGCCAAAATGCACATTGACGCACCTGAGTCAAAGAGGACTCGGGCAGGGAACGTGCAAACCAAAACCACACCTAACAAACAGTCTAAGCGATCAAATCTTACTCTAGCAACATTCATACACAAGCAACCAATCATAATTTAACAATCAACTAACTAAGGAAGGAACAATCTAAATCGAAAATTACCTGCAATGACCTCATCCATGGCCAAGACCTCCTCCTCGGTCATCAAAAATGCCTGCCTCCTTGGCGGAGCAGCCCGCTCAAAAGCCTGCCTCTGCGGGACAAGGGGCACCCCACGACCGGCGGGCACCGGGGCTCTCTGCTGCAAAGGCGGGGCAGCAATAGGTGTCCCCCAAGGTCGCTTCAACCTCGGGCACTCCCTGATAGCATGGGCGGGATCTCCACAAGCAATACATTGCCCCAAGAACTTCCTACACGATTCCTTGATATGACCCTCCTTGCCACAGAAATGGCAAACCCTCCGAACAGGCCCTCCTGGCCTCTTGAACTGAACAGGCTGGTTCGGCCTGAATCCAGGTCGAACCACAGCTCTCGCCTGTTCCACAGGCCTCCTCACAGCACCAACAACAGACCCCTTCCTCTGGTTCACAAGCAGCTCCTGCCTCTTGGCAGCGACCAAAACCTTCTGATAAGATTCCCGGTCAGAAGAGGTCACAAAGCTCTGGAGCTCTGAAGCAAGCCCCTGAAGAAACCTCTGAGCTCGCTCCTCAGCGTCCTGCACCATCTTTGGTGCAAACCGACTAAGCCTCATGAACTCCTGGTGGTACATGTCCACCGACGAGTTCCCCTGCTTCAGATCGATAAAACGCTGTAGCATCTCTTCCCTGACAGCCTTCGGGAAAAACTCACCATCAAATCTGGCCTTGAAGGTAGCCCAGACGATCGGCTCTACCAACATCCTTTCCTCAGCATCCCACCAATTCCTGGCGTTATCCTTCAGCTGGCGCTTCGCCAAGTCAACCCAACTCACTTCGTTGACCTTGGACATCTTCAGATTGTCCTCAATATTCCTCATCCACTCATCAGCAGCTAAGGGACCTTCGGTTCCATCAAAATACGCAGGACCCAGCTCTCTGAACTGCTTCGCCCCGGGCTCAGGGCGAGGGGTCTCCACCACCCGAGCAGCTCGAGTCACCGGAGCATTCTGCACCTGCAGAAGCACACCCTGCTGAACCTGCATCATCTGCAACATCATCCTCATCATCTCCCCATTAGTGGGCTCCCGCTCAGGCTCCTCGTCGTGAGGGGGCGCACCACTACCACCACCCCGGGTGATCCGCCTTCCTGCCATCTATGACGCAGAAACGAAACAATTAGACTCATAGCTTAGGGCTCTGATGTCGAAATTATTTGTTGGACAATCTTATATCATTATCGTTATCCCGATAGTTGCTGTTATAGAGGACCTGCATGGGCCACCACTAAAACCTGTCACGACCCGCTTCCCTAAAATGGAGGCGAGACGTGAAAAGGTCCGCACGGGAGTGGAGCGGTGAAGCCCCAAACCCGATAAGCGTCAATTTAGTATAAGCAGGTCCCTGTAATTGCAATCGAAACAACAATAATAATAATATGAGACGGAAAAGAAACACCAATCCCAAGGGTTGTCCACAAATATTCAACATCACAGAAAAGCCACCAGGCTAAAAGAAAGAGTCTAAGGGCCCAGAACAAGGCCAAACAAAAGCAACAACATAAATAAGTATAGGTGCCACGCACCAATAACAAAACAACTGTCTAACGAAAATAAAGCACAACGGAGACACTAGGACTGGTCCCCAGTGTCCACGTACTCCCCGCCCAACACGGGCTCAAGCTCGGCGTCCGCAAACACCTCACCCTCAGCAAGCAACTCAGGCTCAGGGTCTAACATGCGTCACCCAAAAGAGAAAGGGGCACATGTCAGCAAGTCTAAAAGACTTGAGCAAGGAAACTGAAAGTGACTAACAACCTAGCATTTAAATGTTAAACAATGGCATGGCAGTTGAATATGATGCAACAGTTTAAAAGAGAGACAAGCATGCACAATGTAGCCAAAGCTACCAACTCACTAGTTCACGAAATCACTTATCACTATTTTCACTTATCACTGTTAATCACTTAAACACTAGAGATTTCGCCTGCAGGCTGGAGTGGCGGATCAGGCCATCTCGTGCTCTGGTGACGCATATCTCTTACTCACTTAAACACTAGAGATTTCGCCTGCAGGCTGGAGTGGCGGATCAGGCCATCTCGTGCTCTGGTGACGCATATCTCTTACCCCACCCCTACGTGTATCGAACATTTGCTCGCTTCTGGATCACGGGCCAGGAAGTGTATTTGGCATAGGGTTGTGCCCACGAAAAGTGGGTGCCTAGCCGGTATCCGAGCGTTGGGGTTTCCAACTACAGGGCTCGCTTCTGGAACACGAGCCAGGAATATAATGTTGTAGCGTGTGCTACACAATCACAAAAATTTATTACTATGCAATGGCATGAACAATGATTGCGTACCGTTAATTGAATTTAAACGTGACATACAAGCATGATGAGGGTGACGGACCAAGCTTCGTTGTCAAGCTAGGTCAATGGCGTCTAAACGGCTATCCTTTCACCGTTTAGTCTCTTTTACGCTAAAACAAGGTAATGGCCTAAGACATGGCCCAAATCAAGAGATGCAAGTTTCACTTGCCTATCACCGGGGATGATGGTTACGAAAGTTCGTTTCCGCGAATACTAGTCTACGGGGAATCGCTGTTATGGGGAACAATCATCAAAACACAAGTATTTTATTAGGGTTTCATAAAAATTACAATAAGATAAGGAAACAACGGTAGATCGATTTCTTACCGAGAGGAGACGGAAGAAACACTCCGGGGAACCCTAGGATCAGATCTGGAAAAGTTTGGAGAAGTTTGGGGAAGCTAGGGTTTTGGAGATTTTGATGGGTTTGATGGATTTTGATGGAGATTTGGGGAATATGAGAAGTAGATAGGGTGAATGGTTGGATTGGATGATGATTCTAGGGCTTGGAAAGAAGAAATGGAGCTTGGAGGAAGATGGGGGCTCAAAGGGGAAGTTTCTAGGGTTTTGGATCGTGTTGGAGGAAGAAGAAACGTTTGGGAGGGGTATTTATAGGTTGGGCTGGCGGCTGCCCAGAAATTAGGGTTTTAACACAGACTAGTCGGTCAAAGAACAACCACTGACCGACTAGTTTGGAAACTAGTCGGTCGGTCGACCAACGCTGACCGACTAAGTGTAAACAGTAACTCCTGAACGAAAGTAGGATTTAGAGTTAGTCGGTTCAAGAAGCATTGCCGACCGACTAGTTTGCAACCTAGTCGGTCAACAAACCTTCTTAGACCGACTAACGATAAACAGTAGCTTCCTCAGAAAATTAGAAAGCTCACTAGTCGGTCCATGAAGGATTGCCGACCGACTGGATCGTCATCTAGTCGGTCGGTGTCCCTTCTTACACCGGCTAATGAGCACCAAAAGTTCCGATACGGAGCGCGAGGCCCCGTGATCGAATCCTAAGACTCCTAGGCTTGATCTAATAGTTAGATATGACCGTTATGAAGCCCGTCACAAACGACGTACTTCGAAATCGACGATCCTACGGAAGAATCGAGAAAATACGACGAATCGATCGAAAATGAAAGTTACGGAGACGAAAACCACACAAGAGGAGAAAATCCACCAAAACATATATTATATTATAATAAATTCTGATACATGAAAAGCAGTCGTTACAATTCCTTAATTGGTACTGGGTATGTATTTAAAGGATTTATTGTATTAAATACAATGTATGACTCTTCATATTGTAATGAAAATTTTCTTGTTGCAAATTCATCGACTTATGAGTCTGATATAATTTGTTGGCATGCAAGGCTTGGTCACATTGGATCAACACGAATGGATAGACTTGCCAAACGTGGCCTTCTATCCAATGTTTCAAAGGTTGAAATGTCGACCTGCGAACATTGCCTTGTAGGGAAATCTTGTCGCAAGCCATTTGGAACCGACACAAGGGCCGAGGTTCCATTACAGCTCATCCATTCGGACATATGTGGTCCGATGAATGTCAAGAAAAGACGCGGAAAGTCCTATTTCATCACTTTTATTGATGATTTCACCCGATTCGGACATATCTATTTGATATCCCACAAAAGTGAAGCATTAACCTGCTTTAAGAACTATATGAGTTTAGTGGAGAATCAATTAGATCGCAAGATTAAGGTCTTACGAACCGATATGGGCGGTGAATATCAATCAACAAGTTTTAAGGAACTTTGTGATGAAAAGGGCATCGTACATCAGGTAACTATGCCTTATACTCCGCAACAAAATGGTGTTGCAGAAAGGAGAAATAGGACTTTAATGGAAATGGTCCGTTCAATGATGGCGCAAGCTAACTTGCCAATCACCTTTTGGGGTGATGCATTATTAACGGCCGCTTTCATCTTGAACCGCGTACCCTCGAAATCAGTTAGCTCCACTCTTTATGAGTTGTGGAACCAAAGGTCTCCTGACTTAGACATTTTGAAACCTTGGGGATGTGCATCCTACGCACATATTTCCTCCCATAAGTATGGCAAACTTGGGCCACGGGGAAGGAAATGTATCTTTATACGATACGCAAAAAACTCCAAAGGTTATGTTTTCATTAGTCAGGAAGACAATGGAGGTCTAATTGAGTTTGAGTCGATGGATGTCACTTTCTTGGAAAACGAGTTTCCAAGACAGGACGAGATAAGTCAGGACTTATCTCTATTTGAGATTTATGATCAAGAAGGATTACCTCATTCGAGTGGGAGAATTCTTGGTGAAGAAGAAAATACGTTTCAAACTTCACCAATGGATGATACGAATGACACTAATCCTATACCATACGGGAATAATGATCCAAGTGGGAGCATTTCTAACGACATTCCAAGTGGGAGTGATATTAGAATTGATCTAAATTCGAGTCAACAAGGACTTGAAGAATCTCAAATATGACGTAGTAGTCGTACAAGGTTGGCTCCTCTAAGATTTGAGGATGAATTTCCGCAAACCTTTATGACTTTACTACAAGATGATGAAGAGCCTGCTACTTTCAAACAGGCCGTATCATGCCCTGCGAAAGACAAATGGATGGAAGCGATGAAGGAAGAGTTGGAATCCATGAAAGTTAACCAAGTCTGAGACTTAGTTGACTTACCCAGAGGACGTAGAGCTATTGGGAACAAATGGGTTCTCAAGATCAAGCATAAGGTTGATGGCTCTATTGACAGATATAAAGCTCGCCTTGTCGCGAAAGGTTTTACGCAACAGGAAGGGATAGACTACGAAGAGACCTTCTCACTTGTTGTCCGTTTTACCTCGATTCGCCTGATTCTGGCAATGGTAGCTTGCTTAGACCTCGAATTATATCAGATGGATGTAAAGACTGCCTTTCTCAATGGAGAATTGGACGAGGAGATCTATATGGAACAACCAACAGGGTTTGTAAAAGAAGGAAACGAACATAAGGTTTGTAAACTTCGTAAATCCATATAGGGTCTTAAACAATCCTCGAGACAATGGTATATACGATTTCAAGAAGTTGTCTTATCAAATGGTTTTTCCATGCTTGATGAAGATAACTGCGTATATATCAAGAGGATTAATAGCAAGTATGTTATTATGTCTCTCTATGTAGATGACATTTTAATAGCCGGAAATGACAAGGGCTTTGTGATGAATATCAAGGCTTGGCTTTCATCAGTTTTTGAGATGAAAGACATGGGAGAAGCCGCATATATCCTTGGAGTTAAGATTTCAAGGAATCGTTCGAAGAAACTTCTTTCTCTTTCACAAGAGACTTATATAAAGAAGGTTCTAGAACGGTTTAATATGCAGGACTGCAAGTCCATTGATACTCCTATAAGCAAGTGCGACAATTTATGTCTGAAAAATCATGTCCAAAGAACCAAAAGGAAAAGGATATTATGGAAAAAGTTCCATATTCCAGTGCAGTTGGTAGTCTTATGTACACTATGATGTGTACAAGACATGACATCTGTTTTGCCGTTGGAATGGTAAGTCATTACCAATCCAACCCAGGGCAAGTACACTAGAAAGCGGTTAAGAGGATACTGCGGTATCTCAAAGGAACTGCAGACTATGCTTTATGCTATCAAGGAGATGCCTTGAGGCTCGAAGGCTACACTGATGCTGATTGGGCGGGTGATCTCGATGAGCGACGATCGACCTCAGGATATGTTTTTCTACTCGGATCTGGTGCAATATCCTGGAGTAGCAAGAAACAATCCGGCATCGCACTTTCAACTATGGAAGCCGAATTTGTAGCATTTAGCATGGCAGTCCAAGAGGCTGTTTGGCTTAAAAGTTCTTAGACAGGCTAATTAATGCAAGTGACTCAAGTGTTGTACCTATACACAGCGACAGTCAAGCATCTATAGCCTATGTCAAAGATCCTAAATTCTATTGTAAGACCAAACACATTGATATCCGCTACAAATTTGCAAAAGACTATGATAAGACCAAGAAGGTGGACATAAGGTACATATCTACGCATGAGATGATAGCGGATCCGCTTACGAAGGCGATCCCCAGAGATGTGTTTTACAAACACTTATCATCACAAGGAATGCATAAGAGCTTAGTTGTACCAATGTAAATTCCCATGTCTATAAATGATCAAATTTAATAAAAGAATAAAGTGCTTTTCAACATTGCATATGAATTTCTTAAGAAATGTTTGTGTACATTTTTGAAATCTCAGCTGAATTTTAGTATGTCGGACAGATTAAGGTTGGCTTTCTCACATGAGCAAACACCTTTATTTTATCAGACGGGTAAAATAAAGATGAGACATGTTTAAAGTCCAAATCGTCAGACGGACGATTTAGAGTCATGACTTAAACAAAATGGTCGTATGAAAGATCTGCATCATATGGATGTTTTTCAAAATATCTAAGAGGATTTTGAAATCCTATCTGTCTTGTGCGGGATGTGAGTCCAGAAGATTATTTGAGTAGTAAAAGGGACTCAAAGTCAGACATTGTGGTGTCTGGTTATCATCCTCACAACATCATTAAGACATACGCTCCCGGGGAAAGGAGTGATGTTGTAATACGTATTCATACTACGTATGCATTTTGACCATTGGGTTAGAATAGTAATTGTGTTTACTATTATGTGAGACCCAAAGACCACATGGGTCTTAAATCGTTACCCTTATGGACTCTAATTGGTTCCTTAAGATTTGTCTGGGTGATTGCTATCTTAGCATGTTGCTTATGGACTATGGTTAATTCGGTCCGACGGGGCATGTTAGAAAAGCGAGTCAAGTCAAGATCAAAAGGATCGTAAGAAGAGGAAGGTTAATTTCATATTCACATTTGGACTTTAGAGATTCAAAGCTGGCCAGCCAATTGTAATCCAGATGGGATTCAATTGTTGAATATAAAGTATAAGAAATGTGAAGAAATAATCTAGGGTAAAGCATGCGTTGATCTACTCAACTTTGCACCTCGAGGAGTGTTGTGTATCTCTAACAAGTGCACAACAGCGGACTCTATGTGCATGACGGTCACACGGCCTATTTCTTGGTATGACAAACAGAAGAGATAAAGGAAAAAATGTTTCCTTACAATCCCCTCAAGTGTGAGTGGGAGATGTTAGATATGGACGACATGAATACACCCATGAGGGGATGTATGAGGGTATACGAACCTCAGATGTCGCGTGCACGAAAGCGTGCTCGAAGGGAACCTTTTCTCGTGTGAAAAAGACCACTCGATAAGTGGAAAAAGCCACTCGATAAGTGAAAAAAGTCACTTTATAAGTACATAAAGGCACTTGATAAGTGAATGAAGAAGAGGATAAATGAATGTGCTAATATAGGCTAATAAGCTTCTAATTGGTTATTTCCTACAATAACCACCCCTAAAGCCTATAAATAGGACCCAAGGGTAAGGCATTCATGGAACACTTTCCATGCCATAAGTTTGCATAAGGCATCTTATGTTCTTCTTCTCCCTTCCATTAAAATCCTCTTCTAGTTAGAGATTTAGGCGGTGAAACTCTGTTTCGATCCTCCGTGACGAAGTATCGACCGTTGTGGCGAATCCGAGGGCGAAGTTCCGAGATTACGGTGCCGCGTACGCAAGCGTAAGTCTCGACTTTATTATTCGATCCTAACGTCCTTGTTTTGTAAGGATCCTACAGGATGTGGGATGTTGTTGCTGTTGGATGCTTGTGGTTGTTGTTTTCCCTGTTGATGGTTGCCGTGGACTTGGTTTAAGAACGAGGAGAGGAAGGAGACAACTTGAAGGGGGTTGGTTGTGAGGTAGGAGGATGATTTGTGAAATTGATGTTGGATGTTAGATCTCACCTACACTACGGTGGGGATTGAATAGGTTATGATAAATGTAATATGGAAATGGTAGTTTAGGAAAAGTGAAAAGTAATAATTTAATTAGTAATTAACTTCTTAGTTAAAAGTAATTAGTGATTAAAATTATTTAATAGCAATTAGTCAATTAGTAATTTAATTTCTTTTTAATTTAAAAATAATTACGATTTAACAAATTAAAAAATTACGCTCCTGTAAAACCGAAAATAACGATGCGCTCGCGTCAACGTACGGACGAAGATCACTCGGACAAAATAACCGGATCACGAAGTAAAAGAAATGCAGGTACACCACAATCAAAATACAACTTGGAAAAACAAGCTGTTACATCTCTATAGCACCATCACAAGGGATATGGAACCATTAAGAGCATTTGTTCGACCTTGTACGGTCCCCGACTATGAGGAAAACACTAGAAGGGGGTTTGAATAATGTTTATATAATTTTAAAATATAGTTACACCAAATTAAATTCCTAACCAACAAATAGTGCAGAATAGAAATAAACCCAAAATGAAACAAATGCAAACGCAAGGATGTTTCAAGGGTTCGGATTACCCAAGTCACTTCCCGACTTGTTCCCGGTAATCCTACATCCCTTCCACCCGGTTAATAACCGGATACTCAAGTTAGAACCCTAACTTGAGGTTTCCTTAAAAACCACTTGTAGCAACCCTACAAGTGAAATCGAAATACAATCGACTGACCTTGACTCCCACAACTTGGGAGCAAGCAAACCACTCTCACGACCCGAGAGTAAATCAAATAACTAAAGTTATGAAATATGAAATTAAGCAACACTTACAATCACCTATGCCTTGAAGTAGAACTTGAAGAAGAAGTGTGTTGTGTATTGAAAGACTCGCTTGGAAGAGAGGAAAGCCCTTTCTCTTGATTGCACCAAATTCCTAGAAGATTTCTCTTTGGTTCTAGGTTGGAGAGAGACTCGCTTGGAAGAGAGGAAAGCCCTTTCACTTGATTGCACCAAATTCCTAGAAGATTTCTCTTTGGTTCTAGGTTGGAGAGCAAGAGATGAAAGATTGGAATTCTAGGGCTTTAGGATTTGAGAGCTTTGATCTTGAGAGAATGAAAGCTTGAAATGAAATGAGTAACCTCTCAATGGAATAGTAGAGGCTTCTTTTATAGGTTTCTCAAACCCTTCAAACAAAATCAACAAAAACCCCTTTGAAATCCGTGAGGAAAAACTCAACGGATAGAATATGTGCCCTAGACAGTTGACTGTTGAAGAACTCATAGTCGACTGTTGCACAGTAACAGAGGGTAGGTGAGAATTCATAACGGTAACTTACCACGTGGACAGTCGACTGATGAGGCATAGACAGTCGACTGTTGAACCAACATGCGACTGTAAATCCTACTACAGGCGACTGGCCGTAAGCTGGGTTAGTTGATGAAATCTGAAAAATGTCTGGGAGAACATGACAGACGACTGATGAAGAGAAGACAGTCAACTGTTAAACTGAACAGGCAACTGTAATTCCTTCTACAGACGACTGTCAAGACCCTGAGATTTTTCAGATAGTTGAATCATCAAATAGGCTCAAAGACAGACGACTGTTGAAGCATTGACAGTTGACTGTTCCATTGGACAGTCGACTGTAAATCCAACAATAGTCGACTGGCCAGATTAAACAGAGAAATAGAATTTGGGCTAAAGATAGACATGCGACTGATTAACAAAATACAGTCGACTGTCACTTGGACAGGCGCCTGTGAATCGTTCATAAGTCGCCTGTGAGAGTTAAAGCAAAGAAGCCCAAAAACTAGATTGAAAAAGTTTGTGCATAACAGGCGACTGTAGAACAAAATATAGTCGACTGTTTTGAGACAGACGACTGTAAATCGTTCAGCAGTCGACTATTATAAACATGACATGCACAATCTAGATAGAAATGAATTGGAGTCTAAGGAAGGTTGATCTAAAGATATCCTAAGACTGAAATGAAGACGTGTGTGTGCTCCAACAAAGCTATACTTCTAAGCTACATACTAGAAGAGAAACAAGAAAGTTACATTTGACGAACTCTCTCTTCTTTCCAACGCATGAGCTTGAAGTTTTCTAGGAGCTTCAATCACCATCTACGATCATCCAATCCATTTCATTTGCTTTCAATGATCTTTGAGTATCATCCATTGCTAATAGATCTTCATGACATGCATGGGCAATGGATTAATTGCAAATAGGGGATTAGTCACAAGTATTTATGTTTGCTCATCATTAACACCAAGTATGGAGAAGTCCAATACTCAACATTCTCCCTCTTTTTAATGATGACAAACAAACATAAACAAAATGTAAATAATTGTGCTTAAAGAAAACTTACTCCCCCTACAAATATACCAATCAAGTTAGTCAAGAAATATTAGGGCATCTATATATCAAATGAAGCAAATGAGTAAGATATGCATGAGTGAAATGAATCCATGAAATCTAGGATTTAAAATCCATATTCATTACAATCTAAGGCAACTTCAATCTTTGATTCAAGTGTTATTAGTATATACTTAGCATATTCATTATGAAATCTGTATGTTTATTTCTCTCCCCCTATGACATTATCCAAAAGGTGGGAGTAAAATAAGAACAACAATCGTTCTAAATAAGAACTAGCAACAATTACAAGAGTCTAAAGATATATAAATCAAAACCCATAAAACCACATCATAAACTTAGGTGATTAGAGGAACGAGAGTCCAATATCAACATTGAGATATACGAAGGAAAAAAATCGTCTCAAATCAAATCACATATAGAATATATCATATATGGAGACAATATCATACAATTCACACAGATATGATAAACAATTATACAATGTGTGAAATAGACGAAGAAACTGCAAGTTCATATATATATATATATATATATATATATATATATATATATATATATATATATATATATATATATATGAAAGACCACATGAGTACAAAATACATGAACAACACCATGTGTATCAAAGTGAACAAAATACATCATTCATCCATTCATCGTCACTACACAAAATAATCATCATACATACAACATTGAACTACTCATCCCTAACCAAAACCAACAAAAAAATCATAGCCTAAGGGTGAGTGTCAAAACAGTAACAACAGCATCAGTCAATGTGGATGGCTGATGGATCTGAGGGACGACCAGACTGTCGAAACATAAGTCTGACGGAGCGACGCGTAGGATAAGCAGGAGCCTTCCTCTTGGAAGACGACGCACCCACATCAGAAGACTCGCCACAAACATGCACACTAGGCTGGACAGCAGTAAACGGGGGCACGAAACTCGGAGGAGGGACAACAACAGACTCGGGACACTCCTCAGGAGGTGGAAACATGGCCTGAAGTTCAGCCGGAATGGGAATGCCGTGAAAACGGAAAGACTTAAACTGAAGCTCAAGAAGAAGCGAGAGCTTATGGTCCAAGTTGGATACACGCGTTTCGATGAAGGAAACGCGGTCACACAGCCTACTGAGGAGGAAATCCTCAAAAGGAACAGACGATGGAGACGAGGATCGGTGGTCAGCTATCAGAGAGGAGAGTTCAGGTACATTTGCTGAGGGAATAGGGTCACCAACTGTGATATCCAAGAACTCATCTGATGTTGGAGGACTGACAGGTTCCATGAGGTACAAAGGATAGTAGCTAGGTCAAGCAAGAAATGCTAAAAGAAATAGGATGAAACTAAAGATTTGATGATCAATGGACGAGTGTCAATCAAGCAATCAATCGACGTCGAGAGAAGCTTCGACTAGGTTCGAAATCGACGGAGGGGAGATCGACAAATGATTTGAAAGGAATCACACGAAAGAAACACGATAGGAATCAAGCCTAATTCGAGAGACAAAGACGAGACAGTTGACAAAGCATGGAGCGACGCAACCGACAGAGAGAGATGACGGAAAACACCGACGGAGCGATCGACTGAAGGTTCGAATCGGGAAAGACGAAGGGGGTTTTCAATCGTAGGAGAGAGAAAACGTTCGATCGAAATGAAGGTTCCCGGTCATATATCAAAGGGGCAAATGAATCTAGGCCGTTGGATCGAGAAATCGACGGCTCAGATCAAAATAACGAACCACCACAATAGGAGACAGTCGACTGATGAACAATAGTCAGTCGACTGGTTGAAGTGATAAGAGAAGAGCTTAGGTTGACAGACAGTCGACTGTTGGGTAACATATAGTCGCCTGTCCGTGAGACAGTTGACTGTATTATACTCATCAGTCGACTGACTGAGAATCAATAAAATCGATGATAAAAAACAGAGACTTACTGACGAAATGGACAAGCGCCTGATGACTAAAATGCAGTCGCCTGTTGATCCAACAGTCGACTGTAAAGTCGTCATCAGTCGCCTGGACGAAAGATATAGTCTGCTGAAAGAGAAGATAGAGTAGGGCAATCGACTGTCGAAGGAAAGACAGTCGTCTGTCTAGGTCCAAAAATGAATAGTGAGGTTAAAATCCAGAGGATATGCACAACTCACCCTAGGACCTATACTCTAACACAAACTCTTCATAAAATCAATATCAAAAGATAAATCATTTATTACACAAATCTCTTAAGACAATCCGAAAACTCATGAAAACAACGAAATCTCAATAGCCTTTTTTAAAACGAATATATGATATATCAAATGAAGAGAAGCAACATGATGATATGAGTTCAAAAGATGATATAACAAGTAAGTTGAACTCTTAAATCTCAGATTCATCCATAATCCCTAATTCTCCACGCAACCTCACAAATGAATCTGCTTTAAGAGGGTTTGTGAAGATGTCGGCAATTTGTTTTTGAGTTTCAATGTACTCTAAGATGATGTCCTTCTTAGCTACATGATCATTGATAAAGTGGTATCTCACATCTATGTGTTTGGTACAGGAGTAATGTACTGGATTCTTGGAAAGACATATAGCAATTTGGTTATCAACCATGATAGGGCAAGTATCACAATTGACACCATAGTCCTTAAGAGTGTGTCTCATCCAAAGAACTAGTGCACATGCAAGACCCGCGGTAATTTATTCCACTTCAGTCGTGGACAATGATACCGAGTTCTGTTTCTTGGAGAACCAAGAAATTAGGAAATTTCCTAGAAAATGGCAAGTGCCACTAGTACTCTTCCTATCAGATTTACATCCGGCAAAGTCGACATCACTATATGAGATTAACTCATATGTGCTAGAATTAGGGTAAAGTAACCCATAATTTAGTGAATGATTGAGATAACAAAAAATTCGTTTAACCGCAATCAAGTGTGACTCCTTAGGTCTAGCTTGATATCTAGCACACAAGCATACAGAAAACATGCTATCGGGCCTACTAGCAGTTAAATAGAGTAAGCTACCAATCATACCTCGATATAGACGAACGTTCACATATTTTCCGTTCTCATCCTTGTGTAGACGGGTTGTCGTACTCATGGGAGTCCTTTTGCTTGAAGACGATTCCATCCCGAATCGCTTGATAAGCTCCCCTGTGTACTTAGTTTGATGTATGAAATTCACATCCTTCATTTGTCAAATTTGTAGTCCAAGGAAGTAGTTGAGCCGTCCCATGTGGCTCATCTCGAATTCATCCATCATAGACTTAGAAAATTCTTGACAAAGATTAAAGTTAGTAGAACCAAATATGATATCGTCTATATAAACTTGAATTAATATGATGTCATTTTCATAATCCTTAATAAAAAGTGTTGAATCAACTTCACCCATTTTAAAACCTAAATCCAAAAGAAAGGTCTTGAGTCGATCATACCAAGCTCTAGGAGCTTGTCTCAACCCATACAACGCTTTCTTAAGTTTTAAAACATAGTTTGGAAATTTTTCATGTATGAAACTGGGAGGTTGAGAAACATACACTTCTTCATTAACAATACCATTTAAAATGCACTTTTAACATCCATTTGAAATAATTTGAAATTCTTATGAGATGCAAAAGATAAAAGCAATCTAATAGCTTCTAATCTAACTACGGGGGCAAAGGATTCTTCGAAATCGATACCTTCTTCTTGCTGGTAGCCTTGAGCTACTAACCTTGCTTTGTTCCTTGTGATGACTTCATTCTCATCGGTCTTGTTCTTGAAGATCCACTTGGTCCCAATAACTTGGTGACCACTTGGTAGAGGAACGATTTCCCAAACTTCATTCCTCTCGAATTGCATAAGATCTTCTTCCATTGCCACTATCCAAGAGCTATCCTCACATGCTTCTTGGATGTTCTTTGGCTCAATGGTAGAGACAAATACGCAATGAGATAATTCTTCAATTCTAGACCTTGTTCGAACACCCACACAAATATCTCCAATAATTTGGTCATGAGGGTGATTACGAACGGTTGGGTAAGCTTTGGGTATTCATGCATCACTTGGAACATCTTCAACAATCTCATTAGTAGTGTTAGTCTCAATAATTGAATCATTAATCTTGACATTACTAAGAGAATCACATATAATATCTACACTATCATCAACAACATGAGGAAAATCAAAATCTTCATAGAATGATACATGTAGTAATTCCTCGATCGTTGAAGAGGTTTTGTTGTATAGCCGGTAGGCTTTACTACGTATGGAATATCCAATAAAAATTCCTTCATCGGATCTTGGCTCAAAATTTTCTAAGTTACCAAAGGTGTTCTTGATAAAACAGTTTGAACCAAAAACTTGAAAATATTTAACTTGAGGCTTTTTGTCATAAAATAACTCAAAACAAGTTTTGTTCGTTCGGGGTCTCACTAGGATCCTATTGAGCACATAACATGCCGTGTGCACCGCTTCTGCCCAAAATTGTACTCCAAGATGACTATCATGGAGCATAGTACGAGCACACTCAATAAGAGTCATATTCTTTCTCTCTACAACACCATTTTGTGGTGGTGCCCAAGGAAAAGAAAAGTTGTGAGTTATCCCGGTGTCATCACAAAACTTTGTAAAAGACTCATTCTCAAATTCTCCTCCATGATCACTACGGATAGTGATAATGGTGGATCCTAAGAGATTCTGAATCTTCTTTGCAAACATGGTAAACTCTTTAAAGGCTTCATTCTTATTAGTTAAGAATGAAACCCAAGTAAATCTAGAGAAGTCGTCAACGACAACTAATCCATAATGAGCATTCCCTAAAGAACCGGTTCTAGTTGGCCCAAACAAATCTAGATGAAGTAGTTCTAGGGGCCTCTTAGAAGTAATGCCTTCTTTAATATTAAAATATAATTTACTAAGTTTACCTCTTTGACATGAATCACAGAAGTTTTTCTTACTAAAAGCAATTTTTGGAAAACCTTTGACTAGATCATGCTTAGCTAACTTATATAAGTGCTTGAAATGAACATGACCAAAACGGCGATGCCATAATAGTTGTTCATTTGTATTAGCAACTAAGCAATGTTTTACGGTTTTAGGCAAGCTCAAATAATAAATATTTTTACGCCTAATACCGGTAAATAAAACATGTGAATTAGAATCAACAATTTTACACAATCCTTCTCCAAAGTTAACCTTGTAACCTTTGTCACAAAGTTGACTAATGGAAATGAGGTTGTGTCACAAATCACTAACTAGAAATATATTAGTAATTAAAGGTTTGGAGGAGTTTCCGACTATACCTACTCCAATGATGGTTCCCTTTTGGTTACCTCCAAAAGTGACCGTTGCACCATTCTTGATGCTAATCACTTCGGAGAGTAATGAGGGATCTCCCGTCATGTGTTTGGAGCAACCACTGTCGAGAATCCATCCTTTCCTTTTAGAGCTAATTTGACCTTTATTGCTCTCTTTCTTTCTCTTGGGTACCTACATAGTATACCATAAGCTTATGGTACCCAATTTTTGTTGGGTCCAAGAGGATTAGCCCTTTGGAAGCTAAGTCCAAGTGGACTTCCGCTTCCCAACATAATTAGCATTAGTAATAACATCATGAAAATAGGAATCAACATATGCATTCCTATCATTTAAGCTAGTGTTATTAGGACCCCAAATGGTGTATGTTTTGGGAGTCATTTTCCTAGTTGCATGCATAGTTGTTAGATTTATATGTGGTGCATGCTTCTTAGGAACATGGGTTCTAGCATAAAAATGAGGTGGTGGATATGCATTGGACATACGAGGGTTGTATGCATGCTTGGAAACATGCATGTTGTATGAAACATACGGGTCATGCATGACATGTGGAGGATGTGCATACATGTAAGAATGATGCGTATGAGAATATGGGTGTATAGTAGCACGTACATGAGTATTTCTCATGTATGGATTTATACATGTCCGTGGGTGTGGAGTATAGAAAGTGTCATAAGTATCCACTTGTGAAGTAGGAGATTTCCTACGTGGATGAAGGTTGGTGTACATGTAAGCATGACTTCTCTTTTGGTTTCCACCCTTAGTGGGTTTCTTGCCAAAAAGAAGAGACGGTGAAGTGGTGACTTTCTTGGTAGGTTTGCTACCTATAGTGTCTTTGACACCACTTGTAGATGCACCGGAGGATGGCCTCACAAAGTCTATAGTGACACCACTATAGGAGGTGCGAGCATTGGATGCATTTGCTTCCACAAAACCAAGACTAACACGATGTGTGGCCGGAAATTTGTTTGCTAGCAAATTGTCCAATTGTCCTTTCCCTTATTAAATCTCACAATACGGGAGGACATGAGCTCATATTTCTCCTTAAGAGAAGAAATGTTGGTATCCAAGTTGGACACTCATGCTTTGAGCTCGTGCAATTGGGTTTTAAGAGACTCATTCTCTAAACCCATTTGTGTGTGTCATGAAACTAGATCACTATTATCCTTAGGATGTGTTTGATCTAGTTGAGATTTAAGGGTATTCACCTCATTTCTTAAAGTGACATTTTGAGAAGCTAAATTCGCTTTTTCAAAGGTTAAAGTATCAACAATGGTGTCATTGTTGATAATGCATGGAATGGATGGATTGCTAACATTCAATTTCTTTAAACTAGTGTATCTAAACATTAAAGATTGATACTTAGCAAATAATTCTTCATTAGCAATACATAATTCATCCATAGTTACCTCGGTTTCATCCATGTCGGAATCACTTTCATCGGAGAGGGAATCTTCCCGGGCCATGAAACACATGTGGGCACTTTCACCATTCTCATCATCGGATTCGCTTGATGAGTCTCCACTTGAGTCATCGAATGTACCTACTAGTCCTTTCTTCTTATCATTCTTATTCTTGTCAGACTTGTGGTACTTCAGAGCCTTCCACTTCTCTTTGTTTCGTAGTATTGGGCAAACTTTCTTGATGTGCCTTGCCTTATTACACTTAAAGCAAAGAGAGAAAGTGTTATTAGTAGAATCAAATCTATTCTTAGAGGAAAATTTACCTTAGCGAAAGAAGCGTTGGAACTTCTTCTCCATTTGAGCCATTTCATCTAAGTCCATCTCATTTTCTGATTCTTCACTATCGGAGGATGATGAATTGGCTTTGAATGCCAAAGCTTTCTTCTTGGCATCCAAGCGTTCATCATAACTCGAATCTTTAATCGGTTCTCCCGTCTTACTTCGTAAGACATGAGAGTGCCGATAAGGTTCACAACTGTGTAAGTCTTCAAGTCGTTGACTTCCTCGATGGCGATAGCTTTTCTTTCCCACTAGGAGGTCATTCCCATTATGATCTTCCTTACCTTATCTTGTTGGGAATAGACTTGACCGAGAGCTTCCAGTTCATTAGTGATATCGGTAAAACGTCCGTACATCGATGATATGCTTTCATTTTCCTGCATATGAAATATATCGAAATTTTACACAGCAACATAGAGTTTAGAACGTTTTACCTTGTTCGTTCCCTCATGGGTAACGACGAGATGGTTCCAAATTTGATATGCACTTTTACATGTGCATATCTTGTTGAACTCATCTGGGTCCAACGCACTATGAAGAGCGTTCATTGCTTTGCGTTGTTGACTTCGGCGGATTTCTCGGAAGCCATCCATTTTTCAAAATCCTCTTCGGTGGGCTCGAGGTATTCCTTTTAGAGGGTCCTCCAAAGGGAAGCACTCCTTAGGAACATCTCCATCCGGCATTTCCAATAGCCGAAGTTTGTGTCATTGAAACGTGGAGGACGCACCGTTGATTGTCCTTCGAAAACTGTGGATGCTCCATCACGATCGTGATGTTGTCCGAAGACGGTGGAGGAACGTTGTTGTTGTTGGATGCCATAGCTATAAACCGACGCTCTGATACCAATTGTAAGGTCACTGGCTATGAGAAAAACACTAGAAGGTGGGTTGAATAGTGTTTATGTAATTTAAAAAGATAATTACACCAAATTAAATTCCTAACCAACAAATAGTGCGGAATAGAAATAAACCCAAAATGAAACAAATGCAAACGCAAGGATGTTTCAAGGGTTCGGATTACGCAAGTCACTTCCCGACTTGTTCCCGGTAATTCTACGTCCCTTCCACCCGGTTAACAACCGGATACTCAAGTTAGAACCCTAACTTGAGGTTTGCTTAAAAACCACTTGTAGCACCCCTACAAGTGAAATCGAAATACAATTGATTGACCTTAACTCCCACAACTAAGGAGCGAGCAAACTACTCTCACAAACCGAGAGTAAATCAAATAACTAAAGTTATGAAATATGAAATTAAGCAACACTTACAATCGCCTATGCCTTGAAGTAGAATTTGAAGGAGAAGTGTATTGTGTGTTGAATGACTCTCTTGGAAGAGAGGAAAGCCCTTTCACTTGATTGCACCAAATGCCTAGAAGATTTCTCTTTGGTTCTAGGTTGGATAGCAAGAGATGAAAGATTCGAATTCTAGGGCTTTAGGATTTGAGAGCTTTGATCTTGAGAGAATGAAAGCTTGAAAATGAAATGAGTAACCTCTCAATGGAACAGTAGAGGATTCTTTTATAGGTTTCTCAAACCCTTCAAACAAAATCAACAAAAACCCCTTTGAAATCCGTGAGGAAAAACTCAACGGATAGTATCTGTGCCCGAAACAGTCGGCTGTTGAAGAACTCACAGTCGACTGTTGCACAGTGACAGAGTCTAGGTGAGAATTCATAACGGTAACTTATCACGTGGACAGTCGATTGATGAAGCATAGACAGTCGACTGTTGAACCAACAGGCGGCTGTAAATCCTACTACAGGTGACTGGCCGTAAGCTGGGTAAGTTGATGAAATCTGAAAAACGTCTGGGAGAACAGGACAAACGACTGATGAAGAGAAGACAATCGACTGTTAAACTGAACATGCGACTGTAATTCCTTCTACAGACGACAGTCAAGACCCTGAGATTTTCCAGAGAGTTGAGTCATCAAATAGGCTCAAAAACAGACGACTGTTGAAGCATTGACAGTCGACTGTTCCATTGGACAGTCGACTGTAAATCCAACAATAGTCGACTGGCCAGATTAAACAGAGAAATAGAATTTGGGCTAAAGATAGACATGCGACTGATTAACAAAACACAGTCGACTGTCACTTGGACAGGCGCCTGTGAATCGTTCATAAGGCTCCTGTGAGAGTTAAAGCAAAGAAGCCCAAAAACTAGACTGAAAAAGTTTGTGCATAACAGGCGACTGTAGAACAAAACACAGTCGACTGTTTTGCGACAGACGACTGTAAATCGTTCAGCAGTCGACTGTTATAAACATGACATGCAGTGTCTAGATAGAAATGAATTGGAGTCTAAGGAAGGTTGATCTAATGATATCCTAAGAATGAAATGAAGATGTGTGTGCGCGCTCCAACAAAGTTCTACTTCTAAGCTATATACTAGAAGAGAAACAAGAAAGTTATATTTGCCGAAGTCTCTCTTCTTTTCAACGCATGAGCTTGAAGTCTTCTAGGAGCTTCAATCACCATCTACGATTATCCAATCCATTTCATTTGCTTTCAATGATCTTTGAGCATCATCCATTGCTAATAGATCTTCATGACATGCATGGGCAATGGATTAACTGCAAATAGGGGATTAGTCACAAGTATTTATATTTGCTCATCATTAACACCAAGTATGAAGAAGTTCAATACTCAACAAACCTCTCAACAGATAATGAGTCCATTAAGTGCTTCTCTATAGCACCACCAAAACTGGTTATGGACTTATCTCAAAGTGAATCCATCAAGTGCTTCACTATAGCACCACCAGAACTTGGCTATGGATTCAAAAACACTACCACACACCATAGGAATGGAAATGTTGTGTAGGTTAAGGATCATATGGCTTTGTTAGACCATACTAGGTATCAACCATATTATCTTAACTCATGGGCTATAGCCCAATCTCCCCTCGACGAATCAAGAACCACTTTCCTTGGCAACCCCTTGGTTAGTGGATCTGCAAGATTTATTTCGGGCCTAACATATTCTAAAGAAATTACTCCATTTTCAGGAGTAGTTTAACCACATCGTGCTTGATGCGAATGTGTCTTCTTTTCAAGTTGTAGACACTATTTTTAGCAACTCCAATGGCTGCTTGAGAATCACAATAAAGGGAAACTGATGCAGTTTTTCCCCCACAGTGGCAAGTCTGCACGTTCCTTAACCATTCTGCTTCTTGCCTTGCTAACTCAAGAGCAATGAATTCAGATTCTATGGTGGATCATGCTATACATGTCTATTTTGAAGACTTCCATGATATAACACCTCCACCCAAAGTAAAAACAAAATCACTAGTTGAACTTATTTCATCATTAACTGAAACCCAGTTTGCATCATAAAATCCTTCTAAAACAGCAGGAAATATACTAAAATGCAAACACCAATCAATAGTTGCTTTCAGGTATTTTAGCAAACGATGAATTGCATTTCAATGTTTATTAGTATGGTTATATGTATAATGACTTAGCCTGCTAACTGTATAGGCTATATCATGTCTAGTGTAATTCATGAGGAACATCACACTTTCTATGATTTTAGCATATTCAGATTGAAAAACACTCTCAACCAAATTCTTTTTTAAATGTATGCTAGGGTCATAGGGAGTTCTAGCAGGCACAACATCAAAGCAGTTGAACTTTTTCAGCACTTTTTCAACGTAATGAGATTGACACAAGGAGATGCCACTGGAGCTTCTAATAACTCTAACTCCTAAAATAACATCAGTTTCTCTTAGGCCTTTCATCTCAAATTGGGATGACAAGAAATTCTTGGTATCTTTCACAACGTCCGGATTGTTCCCAAAAATCAACATGTCATCTACATGTAGGCATATAATCACATAATCTGATCCTATTAGTTTAGAATAAAAACAGGAGTCAGAGGTATTCACAATATAGCCATTCTGTCACGCCTCATCCTCCATAGTACAGGAAGACGGGGAGTGACGGGCCGAGGTACAAGGTACCAAGCATAAATGTGTTGATTTTCGGGTATGTAGGCCATTGTAACAGCTAGGGAAAGCACAGACAACAGAAAAACGTGCTGAAAAAACTCAGAACGTAAATGCTCCAACACAGCCAGAAAAGTAAGTACTATCTACGCGGCGGCAGACAAACAACGGGAGCGTCCAAAAGTGTACATACATACAGAAACACTAACAACGTCATCTGAAAACTGTACAACCAAAAGTACAATGGCCGTCACTGGGGGTACAAAGGGCTAAGGGGTACAAAAGAACTACAACTCCTCTCACCCCACCCGGGTGACCCAAAAACCCATAACGCCCCTACTCTCAGCCTCACTGACCCGAGATGCCCGGCTGAGCAGCGTCACCCTCATGGGGCCTCCGCTCCGGTTGAAGTCCTGTGGAAGCCTGACATGTACCTGTGGAGTAGGTGGACACGTCACAGCATGCCCAGTAGGAAAACTCAACCACACCAAGGATTTCCTCTAAGGGTGCACGACAAGAAACTAACACTGGGAAAACATTTATTCTAATTCATTAGTTATTTTAGTTATTTATGATTTGTAAACCTAGGTACCGGATACGACATAAGGGACTGGAACCTCCCCAGTAAGGCGGGTGGTAAAGCTAGGACTCCCCATCGCGCTAGCCCGTCAGGAGCCTAAGGTAACACCTCTGCCCACTCCCCGTCCCGGTAACTCGACAGGAGTGCGAGTGTACCCAACACAACTAACACACCCCAGTCCCATCCCTTATGCCTACCCAATACTTCAGTTTCTCCCACCCTGTGTCACCCTCCTTTGTGGAGGACTAAGCAAATTTCAATAAAAATATAATGTTGCATGACTAAAACAAGTACATCTTCTTGCCATCCGTACTCATCTCCATTCCTTCCATAAGACATACATACTCCTATTTATAAAAACAACCTCAACAATATGATACCTTTCATTTATAAGAACAGTAACAATCTCCCAACGGCCTCTTGAATACCAACAACAACATTCAACCACAATAGCAATTTCAACATTGGGACATCGCATACAAGTTCATAATGCAAGTAAATAGGAGTAAATAATGAGGTAAATCTATTAAGCATGAGTTTAGCAATACCATAAACATGTGGTTAAACATGTTTCATTCATACTTGATAAAAGAAAACATAGGGATCCATACTTGGTGCCAATTTCCACACATGGTGCATTTTGGTTGCTGGAAACAACAGAATAGTCAACTTGGAGAGTAGGTTTCAGGCATTTAGGGTTTGAATTTGGAAAAACTTTTAACTATAAAGTTGTTCAAATGGATGTTTTCCTTTCACTGACCAATTTTCACAAGTTCAGTCAACATATGTGATTTATGGTGGATTTTGTCCCGACAGTTACATTTCCAACATTGCAGTACCAGAATTTGCAGCAGTTTCAAGTCCAATTTTCTAACAGTTATGAGCAGATATAAACCTTTTAGAGGTACAGAGTTTATGGTCTTGAAGTTAGCTTTCCAACGGCACCAAGAGAACCACAGTTCATTAAGTGTACAGGGAGTTGTACCCTTTTTACTGAGATGTGTCCAGATTAGCTAAAATCAGACCAGTTTTAAAGACTGAATTTTTATCCAAATGTTCAGTTCGAATTTGAAAAATTTGCAAACATGACAGTTGTTAAGGACATCAAGATGCACAACATAATTTTTTTCCAAGCATTTTCATATAGCCAATTAAGAGCAGCACTTCACTAAAGTTTCAGTCATTATGTACAAACTTTCCTAGCAACAATTATGAAGACAATTCATGATGTTAAACATAGATTAAGCATATAATCATGCATGTAATTATACTACTAAGTGGAGTTGAGGATCCTACCTAAGGCCTTGTAGATGAGTGCTAATCCCTCCTCCTAGGATCAAGTGTGGCCTCCTTCTTCTCCTCCTTTCTTTTCCCTTCTTCTTTCTCTTTTTCCTTTCTATTTTTCCTTTCTTTTTCATTCTCTTTCTCTTTGTTTTTTTCTTTGGATCCCAAGAATTTCGGCCTAATCCTCCAAGAATGAGGAGATAAGAATGAAGAAAAGAAAAGAAGAGAGGGGAATTTAGTAGAAACTAGAAGAAACTTCTTGATTTGACACTTAATGAATTTTTTTAAAAGGTCATCTTCTCCTTCAAGTTTCCTAAATTACAATTTTGCCATTTCATTTTATTATTATTATTATTATTATCGCATGACAACATGGCTATCACAATTACATTTCATGCCATTACGAAGAAAATTTGCACAAAACCCCATTCATATGCCCAAGATTGCAACTATGCCCTCATTTGGGTATAATGCAAATACAATGGGCACAAATGCAAACTTCTCCAATACTTTGAACTAATGCTTGTATTCTTACTAAATAAAAGGGGATTTATCTTACTATTACCCTTAGAGGTGTTACACATTCCCCACTAAAGTGCTATTAAACTTCTCGTACCATTGCTTAGGTGCTTGTTTTAGACCATATAAAGATTTTCTAAGCTTGCATACCTTATTATCTTGACCAACAATCACAAACCCCTCATGTTGGGACATGTAGATTTCTTCATCTAGGTCACCATTTAGAAAAACTGTCTTGACAGCTATTTGATGTACAACTAATCATGAATTGCAGCTAAGGCAATTAGGGTCCTTATCGTAGCGATCTTGGTCATTGGAGAATAAGTATCAAAATAGTCTAAGCCTTTATTATGGGTAAAACCCCTAATCATAAGTCTAGCTGTAATGCCCATATGTGTGTAATACTTGGGTGAATACGTATATGTATTTATGTATGTATATTTGGATGAATACATATATGTATGCACGACTAATTGTTTTGTATTGGGTAATTGAATTGGATGTTGGTAATAAATATTTGTATGTGAGTATATAAATCTTGGTTGATATGGTGTTGGTGATGTATGAATAATACTTGGCTAGGTGAATGTATAATCATATGGAGTTATGTATGAATATTGGTATAAGAATATTGGTGAATGATTATTGGCTAATATGGTGATGCATGGAGTATTAGTACTAAGTGCTATTAGTGAAGTATTTGTTATAGTTGCTAGTGCTAAGTACTATTTGGGATGGCCTTGTGTATTGGTAGTGATGTATTTTGATAGTAGCATGTGCTATTATTATTAGGTTGTCATTAGTATTGTTGTTGTGGGGGTTAGTGGTGGTATTAGTAGTATTGTTGTTGTTGGTATTGTTATGGTTGTAATTATTGGTATTGTTTGGTTAGTATTATTATTGGATTGGAGTGGTTGGTATTATTATTATTCTTTGGGCTTTAGCTAATTTTATTAGCTAGTAGGTTGTTGGGCCATGCTTTGGGCTAGAGTTATTAGAGTTAAGAGTGTTGAGGATGGCACTCTTGTAATTAAGATTTTAGGAGTGGGTGTGTAGTAGCATGCCATGTGTAGGGGTGGCATACTTGTAATTAAGGTTGGGTTGTGTGTAGAGTAAAAGAGAAGAGTGTAGAGAATGGCAATCTTGTAAATCCTTAAGCTTCTAGAAGGGAGATATTTTCCTTAATTAACTCTCTCTTTTTCTACACTCTTCTACCACTCTCTTTTCTTTTCTTTTCTTGTTGTCATCCTCTCATTTCCCCCTTTCCTTGTGATGGCCGAATTGTCCCCATGAAAAAAAAAGAGAACAAGAAAGGAGAAAGGAAGAAAGAAGGAAAGGAAAAGGAAAATCAAAGGGAAATCAAAGAGAAGATTAAGGAAGAGAGAGGAGATTCCATCATCCAAGATGAGGTAGGAAAGCCAACACTTTCTTGTATGTTATTTGCATGGCATCTTAAATTAAAGATCTCATCCTATTGTAGTTTTGCATCCCTTATTTAAAGATAACCTTTTTATGATTATGTGATGTTAAATTTAGCTTCTTGCTAGTTTGTTGGGTAATAGTTACCAAGATGCTATCTTTATTTGGGATTAATGGAAAAGATGATGTTTTGGTGTTGTTAGTTCATCCTATTTGTTAATTCACTTGGAAAGTTATGATCTTTCTTGTATTATATGCAAATTGCCCTCATTTTCATGCAAGTTGTCCTCTTTTTCATGCAAGATGCCATCTTCAATAAAAATTAATGAGAAAGATGAAGACTTTGTGTTGTTAGTTCACTTCATTTGTTAATCTAAGTGGGAAAGTTGTAATCTTTATTGTTCTAATTGCAAGTTGTTCTCTTTTATGCAAGTTGTTCTCTTTATCAAAAGTTTGATACACATGTCATTATTTGAATGTTTTAGTTGGACGAAATAACCATGTTTAAGTTGGCCATATATTAGAATCATGTGTTAAGTTACTAACTTTTTGGCAATGTTGAGATGTTGAGATTAAAGTTGTGTTCTCCTCATTTTATGAGGAAGAATGGTTGCTAATTAAACTTGGCCATGAGTTGGTTGGAAAATTGTGGGGCTTAATGAAAAAGAGAGTAGAAATGAAAGAGGAGATGAGAATACTAAAATGTTGACTAATGTTTTTAGACTTGTTTGTAACATGAATATGGGACCTTAGTTGTTATACATGGTGGGAGGAATGAGGTGGACATGGCACGCATTCATGTTGGTGGTAATGTGGTATGAGTTGTGGTGGTATGGTGGGCATGGCACGATGTGCATGACACCTTGTTACGATGTTGGTTATGATGTGTTGGAAATGTGAATTAAATATTTTTACATGAAGGCATGTCATGAGGACCCATGAACCATGCATGTATAAGGCTATTGTCCCATAGCCATGAGAGACCCTCTTGTATTCAAAACTCTCATTTGTATTGTGGAATAATGTTATAACTCACTTCAATTTTGTTGCTCTTATATCTTGCTCTATGTTTCAATTTGATGCTTGATGTCTATTATTAGTTGCCTCATGCTATGGAGTACGAGTAAAGTAGTTGTCATTGCTAATCTTTAATGCCATGTTCAAATGTTGTAGTATGATCCCCTTCGCTTATTCCATGTTTCATTTGTACCTTGCCATGGTTTCATGTAAAGTAGTTGCATCTTCATAAATAACATATTAGTGGGAGTTGGCTATTCCTACTGGGTCACGCTTTGACGTGTCCCCGTTGATATTTTTCAGGTAGCAGGTTGTTGGTGATTCTCGGAGTTGGAGTTAGAGGCTTTGGGTAGTTGGAGGGTTGTATGTATAAGAGAGTTGTCTTGGTGTTGTATTTAAGAGTGGGTGTATATGTTGTATATGCGGATGTTGTATGTAAAGTTGTAAATGAACTTTGTTTATAATTAATATGAAAGATGATTTATTTGTCTATTGTACCCTTGTGTTGTAATTCTATTTGTGGAGCATTACATGTACTCCCCAGCACGTGCACGGTGGACCTGCGTATCTTTGTATCTCTTTCTTGTTCTCCCGTAACACTCGCTTCTTGGGGAGTATCCCGGGAAGCGGGGCGTTACACTAGCTTTAAACTTTTCTATTGAACCATCAGGTCTCATATTTTTCTTGAAGATCCATTTACTACTAATGGGTCTACTACCTTTAGGTAACTCAGACAAATCCCAAGTTTGGTTAGAAACAATAGAAACAAGCTCGATTTTAATAGCCTATTTCCAAAAACTAGTGTCAATGGATCTCATTGCCTCATCATAATTTTTTGGGTCTTCTTCTGTTATAAAGGTAGACACAAGCTCATCACTAAGCAAATCTATACATGCATTTTCGGATAAGAAAGCAATAATGAAGTCCGATCCAAAGTTGGTTTTAGTTCTTTGCCCCTTGCTCCTTCTAGGTTCATCAATACTAGTACTAGTAATAGTAGGACTATTTGTATGCATATCATTAGATAATGTTGAAGGAGTGGGATAAAAACATCAGTAGGCATAGGAGACATAGATTCCTTTTTCAAAGGAAAAACATGCTTAAAAAACTCTGCATCTCTAGACTCAGAAAGAGAATGATCTTTTAAAGACATGTAATGACCCAAATATTAATGTACACGTATTAGTACGTATTTTGGGAGTATATGTGTGCGTACAATTTTTGGGAGTACCTACATATTGTTCCTTAATTATTGCGATGAAGGAATTATTTTTAAATGATTTTAACTCACCATTTAGAATTAGTAAATGAAGTATATGGTAAGAAATACTTATATATGGAATGAGTATCATGTATAAAGACATGTATTTTGTAATTTTTAAAACCAAAATCCTTAATTTCCTAAAGAGGACACATGGCTACGTATGTGTCAATGTCATGTTAATCCCAACCTAACCCCTCCCACATGTCATTTGAAGAGGAGATTAGGGAATGAGGTGGAGGATGGAGGAAATGTCAAAAAGAAAAAGAAAAAGAAAACAAAACAAAAGAAAAGGGGAAACCCAAAACCAAAAAAGAAAACCAAAAAAAATCTCTCATTCACTCTCCCTCCTCTCTCTCCCCAAGACCATGCCGAATTCATCTCTTCCCCTTTCTCCCCTTGCACCACCACTCCCACCATCAATTAGCATCCCCCTTTACTCCCTTCCACCACCTAGAACACCACCACACCTCTCTTTATTCCTCTACTCAAATTTTTCACCCAAAAATCCATACTTTTGGTACTCATATTGGACCTTGAAAGTTTTGCAGAAGAAGGAAGGAAATTTTGAAAGAGAGCTTACGTTCTTCAAGGAGAAGAAGGGCCAAAGTTTCTTTTTAGAAGGACTTGTTAAGGTAGGTTCTCTTAGCATCTTAGTAGGATTCAATTTAGAATTTGGTTCTAGTCTAGATTGGTGTAATATAAGAAATTTGGTGTAAAATGTTCAAGTTTAGGATTTTAGTGTGAAATTGATAGCAAGTAAAAATTTTAATTTGACATGCTATAATTATGGTGGTAAAAAGTTCATAATCATGAATTTGTGAGTATGTTGAAATATTCAATATGGTATGCTCTATTAGAATTTTGTTCATATCAATGAAAAATTAGTCGCATGTTCATTGGGATATTCTTTGCTAAAAATGTTTATATGCAAGTGTAGTATTCTAACATGTTAATAAATATTGCTAAAAGTTCACATGTTGGTATTGTAATAGCATTTTGCTAGCTTATACCTAGGCTTTCTTCATGCATAGATATGTGGATGATGCATATTCGTATTTAAAATTATTGATACCATGTTACATTATGTTAATGACACGTTAAAATGGTGTTAGGATGTAGTAAGTTGCAATTAGTAAAATGTTCTATGTGCTAGCTTCATTAAGTGAGTAGTTGCATGTTAAATATCTATGCTTATATTAAGTATTTTATTAGCCAAATATCTTTCTTGGTTAGATTTGTAGTATGTTTAGTTAAGAACTTGTAGTATGTTGTAGTATTAATGGCCATGCTCAAGCGTAGGTTAAATTAGCGTGTTAAGCTATTCATATGTTAATCTTATTATGTTTCGTATTCGGGGAAAGTGAGCTCCATAATATTGTTAGTATGCTTCATATGTTAATCTCTTTATGTTTCATAGTTATAGCTATTCATATGTTAATCTTGTTATGTCAAAAAGTGAACTCTTGTTATAGCTATCTCTTTATGTTTCATATTTATAGCTATTCATATGTTAATCTTGCAATTCATATGTTGTTGGTGCACTATGTGCCATGTTAGTAGATAAAGTTTATGTTTCATAGTATGAAAGTTTCCTTACTAATTGTAATGGATGAAATGTGTTGATTGCAATTGGAAATGAAAACGTTGAGATATTAATACAATATGATGGTCGTGGTTAATCCAGACATTGGTGAAATGATTAATCAAATGGAAATGTGAAGAAATGAAAGTCAAATCAGTTTATAAACTAAGAGTGAGGCATAATGTTAAATGTCTGGAGCGCTTGATCCATTCTAAAATGGGTGAGACTCCAGATACGGGTTTTGGGGGAAATGCGAGTAAATTTTTGGAGCTAAGGAGTGGACAGATGATAGTTTCTCACCCGCATTGTCACTCCAGGAAGGGGGAGTTGACTAGATTTAGAGAGGCCGGTGATGTTCTCGTGATGCACCATGCGGTAATTGTTGGGTTTCTCTGTTTGTTCGATAAAAACCGAGATTTGTCTCACTCCCGTACCTTACCCGTTCGGGTTGGGAGTTACGAGAGGCACCTCCAGTACCAGTGTCGCTAGTTGAGATACCACTTTTCACCCACCCTGGGTGAAGTCCGGCTTCTTATCGTCCTACGATTTACTCGGGTTTCCAAATAATCGCTATACGTCTAATTTTAACTAACCTAACCTGTAATTTCTACTCTCAGTTACTTTTTACTTCCAGTACTTGTATGTTGTTCATTTAAATTCTGCATTAGTTCTCTAGTTGTTGTGTCCTGTAGATAGGTGATTAATTAGAATGACCAGTTCTAAAACTGGATCCTACTAGTGATTTTAGGAGTTCCTACTGGGTCACGCGTTGACATTCCCCCTTTATGATTTTAGGAGTGGGACCAGAGCAGCCTGTGCGGGTTTCAAAGACATAGACCGATTCTAGCACCTCAGAGGTAGAGCCTACGGACAACTTTGTCCAGTTGGACTTTCCTGGAGTAGATTAGTGGGTGTGTTGTACCGGGTGTGGACACCTTTTGTACTTTTTGAGTTGGGGTTTCTCTTTTGTTGTACCCCCACTACTGTACCCCCTTGTACAGTTGATGTATGTATAAGTACTCTGTTTAATAATGTAATGTAATGTACAGTTTAATGATGTAATGTACAGTTTAGTTACATTTTCTTTTCAGTACTGCGAATTTTAAATTCTGTTGGAGCACTTTACTTTTCTTTTGTTATACTATTCCATTGTTGTTGCAGTGGCCTGCTTATTTAATTTATTTAACCACAATAATGCCTAATAGTATTTAGATATAAGGGCTCGAAGCCCAGAGTCTGAATACTATGGAGGCTTCGTCAGCTACGTATCTTTGTATTTGGGAGAGCGGGGCATGACAAGACATGACTTTATAAGCAACACTATGATGAGCATAACCAATGAACACAATGTCATAGGTCTTAGGTCCAATGTTAGACTTCTTAAAGTCTGGTCGATCTACTTTAGCCAAACACCCCCACCTCTAAGAAAATTCAGGTTGGGAGTGTATCATTGGACTTAGAAATAGAATGATCTTTTAAAGACATGAATCTATAAGCAGCACTATGATGAGCATAACCAATGAACACAGTGTCATAGGTCTTAGGTCCAATGTTAGACTTCTTAAAGTCAAGTAGACCTTCGTTAGCCAAACACCCTCGTACTCTAAGAAAATTCAGGTTGGGAGTATAAACTTTTCACATCTCATAAGGTGTCTTGTCTAGTTTCTTATGGGGTACACGGTTAAGAACATGACAAGCTGAAAGAATAGCTTCCCCCATGAGTCATCAGACATCCATGAACTTTAAAAGATAGCATTCATCATTTCCTTCAAGTTTTTGCTCTTACGTTAAGCTATACCATTTTGTTGTGGTAAGTATGGGGCACTAAACTCATGTATAATCCCATTCTTCTCACAATAATCCGTAAGGGTGTTGGTACTATATTATCCACCTCAGTCAGACCTAACTCTTTTGATTTTCCTATCAAGCTGGTTTTCTGCTTCGGTCAAGTATTTAATAAACATTTCCTATGATTCACCTTTAGTTCTAAGAAGGTACACCCTAGTGAACCTACAATAATCATCAATAAAGGTGATATAATAATGTTTTCCTCCTTTGCTCCTGGTATTTTTGCAGTCAGCTAAGTCTGCATAAATTAGTTCTAGAAGGTTTGATGGCCTAGTAGAGATATGTTTGCATGGTTTTTTTAGTGAACTTAGCTTCTACACAAGCATGACATTTAGAGAATTCTGTTGAGCTAACTACAGGTATTAGGGCCAAATTCCTTAGTCTTTTAATAGATGCAATATTGACATGCCATAGACGGCTATGACATAAATCTAAAGACTCAACAATATAAACAGAAGCATGTTTATTCAGAATTTCAGCAGCAACATTAAGAATAAATAGACCCTCACTTAGATACCACTTCCTTACAAAGTCCCCAATGCAAATGATTACAACCTTGTCAGCCTCAAAGACAAGTTTCGGTCTAGCTTTATTCAGTAAGGCATCGGACACGAGGTTGCGACGCAGTGAAGGAACGTATAGGACATTGTTGAGAGATAAGGGTTTTCCTGATGTGAGTTTCAGCAATATTGTATCTTTTCCAGCAACTTTAGCAGCTGTTGAGTTTCTCATGAAGACGCATTTTGTATCAGCATCATCTTTGAAGTTATGAAACAGCTCCTTGTTGGCGCAGAGGTGCCTTGTAGCGTCAGTGTCAAGCACCCCAATCAGTGTTGTTGGTTACCAGGTTTGCTTCAACAACTACTATAACGCCCCGCTCCCCAGGATTACTCACTGTGCACAACCATACAAAACTCAGGATTACTCAATGCACACAACCATACAAAACTCAGGATTACTCACCGCACACAACCATACAAAACTCAGGATTGGCATAAGAAACGGTAAAACCACAACAACAACAACCATGAAACTAAGCATGCAACTCTAATACTAGTTGGAGATAGAATCCTACCTTAGGGGTGATGAGAGATAAGGGGGTAGTCCAAATCCCTATGACTCCTCCTTCTTCAAATCCTTATCCTTCTCCTTCTCTTTTCCTCCACAAGCTCCCAGAAAGAGCAACGGCACCCAAACGACGACATGGATGCTACGGGTGTGTGCAGAGTGAGGGCAGCGTAGCCCTACGGATGCTCAGCCTCCCCAAAGTCTAAGAGGGAGCGATGGGAAGGGATGAATTCGGCCTGATCTTAGGGAAAGAGTTTAAAAACGAGGAGAATTTGGGAGAAAAGAGTAGATGAGCCAAGAATTACGTAGAAGAGTCAAAAAGCTATATGCACAAAACCATACAAACTCCAGAATTACTCAATGCACAAAACCATACAAACTTCAGAATTGCTCAATGCACAAAACCATACAAACTTCAGAATTTCAGAATTTGAATGGTGATGATTATACTAAGAATTTCGAAGGTAAATTTGCGAAATTAAGCTATGGCATATAAATTAGAAAGGTCAAGAAGTCATATTTACAAGTTTGCCATCCTCCACAAATATCTCTCCCACTATACACACCCACCCAACCTTAATTACAAGTATGCCATTACTCTCAGACTCCCATATTAATTATAGGAATGCCACTAACCTTAACCCCCTTTCACACTAGCCTCTCTACACCAATCCTACACACTCATTCACCCACATACACACACCATCAGACAACCACATTCATGCATTACATATCCATGCATCACCTCACCATTCATGCATGTACTCTATACCCACATTACTAAACACACTATGTTACTAACACGTAAGCATTTAACGAACATCCATGGGTAACCATACAAGCAACCAATAAGAATATATAAGTAGCATCAATTAGTAACACTGTTAATGAGTCTAATTACTAGGACTACTCCTCTCAATCATATAATATTACTATATCACTTTATAGTTCACTGCACACACTACAGGCACAACCAACCATATAAAGAACACGCAAATGTGTACTCACTTGTATGCAAGCATATACACAATACATAGTACACAGATATACACTCTACTTTTACCCCAAAAATATAGGCCCTACGTATATGGCACTCAGGGCCATTACAACTACAACAGCAATGACTTCATCCTGTTCAGCAAGATTAGCTTGAGCATCAGCATTTCCACCTTGCTTCTGGAATGTCTTTTGGGGTCCTTGGTGATTAATGCATTGATAGGCCTTATGGCCCGGCTTGCCGCAGATATAGCACACCATGTTTCGCTTTTGGACCTTGCCTTCTGGTTTGGTGAACCGGCCTTTCTTCTTATTCTTGTTGGATCCTATGGATGGCAAACAACACTAGAAGGGGGCGTTGAATAGTGTTGTATAAACTAAATTTTTTCGATCTTAATAGATTAGCACAATTCAAAGCCTTCTAATGTTGCCTAAGAAACCAAGTAGAGTGATCTATGCTTGGTTCTTAATCAACTTAAGTAATCTTCAAAAACAGATCATAGATAAAACTCTTCTGGTAGTCGACTCCCTATGAACAGTAGTCGACTCCCAGAGGGAAATTAAGCACAGCTTAGTTAATGAAAAGATATATGCAATTGTATATATTTACAAATGATATCAGAAAGATAATCTTTGCAACAATAAGCAAATAATAATACGAGTGCAAGAATAAACAAACACAGAGAGAATCAAACGCAAACACAAGGATTTTTATCCTGGTTCCCCACAACCTTGTGTACGTCCAGTCCCCGACCAATCCGATACGAGATTTCCACTATCTGCCTTGGCAAATACAAGCACCTAACTTCACTCGTTAGGATTTTCCCACACACCTAGCCTTGACCAAGATTTTCAATTACAACACTGCAATATCTCAACACCTAGACTTGTCTAGGGTTTCCAACACCCTTACAACAAAGGGTACACGAAATGAAAATGATATCCAACTCACCACAATGTTTGGTGGAGTTTGGATTTACACCCAAATTCTATAGCCAATAGTAATAGACAACTATGTGTATTTGTGGCTTAATAGAATAAGATTTTAGCTGACATACATAAAAAAATGAGGGACTCCGAGTTTTCTGGAGGAGCGATTTTGAGCGAACAACATGGTGACTCAAAGACGGCGCAGAGGGCTCTTGATTCTCAGATGGGGGCGATACTGGAGGCCATACTCAGCAATCTCACGGTACTAAGACCGGGGTTGAAGGGGGAGATCGCTGGCAATTAGTTCGGCGCAAGGGGGGTGGTAGGAAAGAGGGCCACCATTAAAGGCTCAGGTTTGGCCTTCACCATGAGCAAACGCGAGTTCCCAATTCCAGTAAGTTTTCCAATGTTCCAAGGTGAAGTGCTATGCCTCAACCAGCTAGATCTGGTGCGGGCTTCGGAACGGCTAGAACTGCACCACCTGTGTTTGACAAAATGCCGCTGAGACCAAACGTTCCCATTGTTATAAATCCAGAAGCGGCAAAGCTCACTTGGTCTGACATTTGTTCGAATAGGCGCTCCTACAGTGATTCCGTAAGTATGACATGGGTGCAGCCTAAGGTCCGTGAAGATGGCTCTTGCATTGCTTGTGTTCCAAATTTGCTATTGGAGAAGGGAGGAGAGCAATGGTAATTCACGCTTGTGGGATATGTATTGGGAGATATTCCATACTTTGGACAGATTCAAGCATGGATGGACCGCCTGTGGAAGCCAAGGAAGAGGGTACAAATCTATAGTAAGGAAAACAGCTTCTTCTACTTTCGTTTTGAGGCGAAAGAGGATTGTGAGCGGATCCTCCATGGTGGTCCTTGGCTATTTGATGGTCGTCTTGTTATGCTAAAGCTATGGATCCCGACTCTTCATCATGATCGCGATATCCTGACCTCGGTACCTGTCTGGGTTCAATTGCACGGGGTCCCATTGAACATGTGGAACTTGCTTGTCCTCAACATCCTAACTTCTGTTATAGGCAAACCTTTGTGCCTGGACCGAGCAACGGCAAAGCTTGAAAGATTTACTTATGCTAGGTGTTTGGTGGAGGTGGATGCGAAGTCACCTTTGCCAAAATTTGTGCAGGTTGAGCTTGAAGATGGGTCACAACTGAAAATTAATGCTAAATACGAAGGCGAGCCTCCACATTACGGCCACTGCTTGTGTTTTGGTCACTCGGATGTTCAATGTCCGCTGCAAGTCAACCATCCAACTGCAACATCTTCTCAGGCTAAGGGGAAAGATAAGGAGCAGCATGCCACTTCTCCCCTTGTTGGCATATTTGAGCATGGTCAAAGCTCATCTGGAGGTAATGCAACAAAAGTCCATGAGGTAGCTGGAACTGTAAGTGGATCCATTGCTTCAAGGTCTACAAGCTTGGGACTTGATAAGCTCTGTAAATTCGTACGCTACCTGAGAATCCTACAGGTTTTTAATCCTAAAATGGCAACTGACAAACCTCACTCACCCACCACAGTTCAACCTTTGCAAAACCACTGTCCTTTGTATGATTCCGCCCAAGATGGTGCTACGGAGGTGGACCCAAGTAGCCAACAGAAGAAGGATCATAAAGGAAAGGTCTCCCTTCCAATCCTGGGAGATGCTATAGGACATTCAGAATGTCAATCTGGAGAATCACAAGCTGAGCTGACCCAAGGAGCAGCTGATTCCCTGAAGAGCTTTGCGGCCGTATCCAACCAGGAACCTGATTCCAATGAAGAAGAACCGGAAGATTTACCTAACGATCCGACCTATGAGAATCCTGACTGGGAAATCGAACGACAGGAACTTGTTGCAGCAAGTTTATCAACACAACTGAAGAAGCAGGCTGCCGTGCTTTCTGGTACAGTTATCCGTAAGAGTGTTAGGATGAAGGAAGGTGGCCACTTGCGGCATCCATCAACAAAACATTAATGACTGTTCTCATCTGGAATGCAAGAGGTCTCAATAACGCAGTCAGGCGTAGAGATCTCAGAGATATGATTAGGAAATTAAAGCCTTCTGCAATTGTATTACTTGAAACCAAGCTCAGGTCGGAGACTATTAAAACCAAGTCGGTCTTTCACGGCAGCTGGACCACGGTTGACAATTTTAAAGATCACAAGGGAGGGCGCATACTAATGGGGTTCAATCCTCAAATTTGGCATGTAAGTGAGGTGTCCAGCTCAAAACATCATATTACAATGCACTGTTCAAATGTTGGGGGATTCAAATGCTATATAACAGGAGTATATGGTTGTAATCTGATCTCGGAAAGGCTGGAGTTATGGAAACATATCAACAGGGATGCTCTAAATCTAAATAATGAGGCTTGGGTGCTAGGAGGTGATTTCAATTGTGTCTTGTTTGCCAAAGACAAGATTGGAGGGCGGAGACTGGATGGAAATATGGTGAGCGACTTCAATAATCGTGTCTCAAACTGTAGGTTACAGGGTCTCAAGAGTGTCGGATCACGTCTCAGCTGGTGTAACAACCGAGTGGGCAACGGCCGTATATCAGCACAATTGGATCGAGTTCTTTGCAATGGTGCCTGGGTGGACATCCTACCAGATTCTTTTGTCAGTTATCTGGATCCTCTTTCTAGCGATCACTCCCCGATGCTTATTAACCTTCACCCTCAGGTACATTCTGATCCGAAACCATTTAAAATTTTCAATCATTGGGTGAACTTGAATGGGTATAAAGAGCTTATGGAAACTTCCTGGAATCAATATACACATGGAACTAGAATGTACATGTTGGTTCATAAGCTAAGGTATTTGAAATCTACCCTGCGCTCTTAGTACAATGCCCAGCAAGCTATTAATCCTCTTCAGACATGCCGTAATAAGCTTGAGGCAGTGAGGTTACAAAATGTGATTCATTTCGACACTAATTTGCAAATCAGGGAGCGCACATTATCTAAAGAATTAGCAGATCTAATGGGCCAAGAAGAGGATATGTATAGAAAAAAAGCAGACAAGACTGGTTACAGTTGGGGGATAAGAACATTAAATTCTTTTACAACTCTATGAGAGCGAGGCAATGTCACAATAATTTGGTTCACTTGGTTGATGAAAATGGGTCACATAGTAAGTCTTATGATGAGCTTAAGTCTGAGGCTGTCAAATTCTATGAGGATTTGTATAACCAAAACAATTATTGGAGAATATTCCCAAAACTTGTCCCCCAAAAAAGGTTAAATATGAAACAACGAGATGGCTAGAAAGACGGGTAACAGCGGAAGAAATCAAGGAGGCAGTTTACCAAATTAATGCAACTAAAGCCCCAGGACCTGACGGATTTAATGGGTTTTTCTACCATCATAATTGGAATATTATTGCTGCTGATGTTGTTGAAGCTGTGCAGTCATTCTTCATTACTAGTACGCTACTTCGTCAGGTGAATCACACTTTTTTGACACTTGTCCCCAAAAATTCAAATGCTTGCCATCTTGGGGATTACAGGCCGATCGCCTGTTGCAATGTTATTTACAAGATTATTAGTAAAATCATTTGCAACAGACTTAAAAGGGTGGTCCATGATCTTGTATCCCCAAATCAAGCTGCTTTTCTCCATGGAAGATTAATTTCTGATTGCACCCTCCTGGCCCATGAGCAGATCAGAGATTTTAGCAACCCAATGGGGGCCAGGGCATGCCTGAAACTCGATCTCAGAAAGGCGTTTGACATCGTCAATAGAGAGTTTGTTTATTACTTTTTGCATCAGATGGGTTTCAGATATAACTTCATTTCTTGGATCAAGGAGTGCATCTCTACCGCTTCTTATTCTGTGATGGTCAACGGTTCACCGACGGGACACTTTGAGGGAAATAGAGGGCTAAAGCAAGGTGATCCCTTATCACCCTATCGTTTTGTCATTGTCATGGAAGCCTTCACGCTCTTGTTGGGAAATGCTCTTACTGAAGGTAGCAAACCCATGCGTCGTACGGGTTCAATATCTCATCTCCTCTTCGCTGATGATTTGCTTGTATTTTGCCGTGCGAATGGTAAATCCCTCCATGGTCATAAAAATGTTTTGGCTAAATTCAAAAATTACACAGGGCTGGAAATTAACTGGGACAAGAGCATTGCCATGTTTAGTAAAGGGACTAAAAATTCTGGTGCACTAGCGGATCTTCTGGGGGCAAAAATCACAAACACCGTCACTACTTATTTGGGTCTCCCGTTGACTTCAAAATATCCTAAGCCTCAAATGTATAGCAGACTTATTGATAAGTGCAGGAAGCGGCTAAGTGGGTGGTCCTCTTCTATGTTATCCATATCAGGACGAATTGAGCTGGTGAGAACGGTCATTTATGGTATGATTTCTTTTTGGTCTCAAGTTTATAGATTTCCCACTTCGGTCCTTCGTATATTGACTTCTATGTGTAGAGGCTTTATATGGGGAAACACCAGCACCTGGGCCTAGAGTGACTGCTGCAAACCTAAAAAAGAAGGGGGTGTGGGGTTGAGGCTACTCTCAGACCTGAACTTGGCTTCAGGAATAAGACTGACTTGGCATATGTTGAAGTCCAAGAGCATGTGGGCGAAGTATATGCGTACAAACTACAAAGACTCAGCTGCTTTCTATGAGGCGAAGGGAATGGCAACTCAATCGGGAACATGGAAGTTTCTTCTTCACTGCAGGAATGTTTCCCAGAAGCTGATTGTGAGGAAGGTGAAAGATGGAAATGACACTCTCTTTTGGCATGACAACTGGCTCCCTTGCGGGCCCCTCAAAAATCTGTTTGAGATCCCAAATGGAGCTAGCAACAGACGGGTGCGAGAATATTGGGGGGCTTCGGGTTGGATTGATGATGAGAGTATTCGGCACATCAAACCTCTTCTCTCCCAAGCAAAAATTCAAACTGGTGCTGATACCTGGGAATGGAAGTTTGGGCAGGAGCCAAAGTTCAAAGATATATGGGATAACGTCCGCAGTAAGGCACCTCCTTTTCCATATTCTTCTCTAATTTGGTAGAAGAATCATGTTCCAAAGATGGCTCTCACCCTGCTCTGAGCACTCAAAGGCAAGCTCCTCACCAAGGACCGTCTGGAGAGTTGGGGTTCCCAAATACCAACTCAATGTGTCCTCTGCAATGAGAACAGGCCGGAGACTATCAATCATATTTTTTTCAGCTGCAGTTACAGCCGGTATATCTTGCAGCGAGCTCTGCTCAAGCTAAGCGCAGGCGGCAACTTGAGTGAAGAGGTCACTCTCCAGGATGCGGCTGATTATCTATTGGCTACATTCGGCAAGAGGGATACGTTGGGGCGGCTTGCCAAAACTATTTTAGCTGCTGTTGTATGGCATCTCTGGAGAGAACGAAATAAGAGGCAATTCGAAAATATTACAAGGCCTAAAACATCACTCTTTGAGGATATTTCAGCTACTATCAGGATTGTGCACCGGCATGAAGATGAAGCAGACGTGGTTGCGAGAGGCGCAATGGAGAATTGGACATCCTTGATAATGGGTAGTATGTTTCTCTTCCGGGTTTCTTTTCTTGGTTACACGCAGTTGCAAGTTGCTAGCTGATTTGGCTTGATGTTTTTATTTTTTGGTTGATGTAATGTTGGGTGTGTGGTTCACATTTGTTGGAATTAATAGTAGAGGGTGACGACGCCTGTGTCCTCTCTCCGCTCTATTATTAACAGCAGTCCGTGTACAGACACTATGTATTTCTTTGTACATTATTAATATAGATACTAACTTACCTTTCAAAAAAAAGAATAAGATTTTAGATCACACAAAGATACAAGTAAAGTCTTTGTGATCTAAATCAACGTTTTTCAAAATCCTTTCAAATAAAATTAGAGAATAAAGAATATGGATTTTGAAAACAAATAGCCAAATAAAAGTTGATCTTCAGAAAATAATATCTTTAAAGAAAAACGAGATCAAGAACGTAAAAGCAGATTTGGCTAATAAAAATGAGAGTTGAGAATTTGAGAACGTTTAGAACTTTTGCGCAAGAGAATTTTGATTTCAAGTATTGTGTGTTTTTGTAACGCCCCGCTTCCCAAAACACGACGGAAGCGAGAGCGTTACTGGGTCCGCTTGAACCGGAGCGGTGAAACTCAGGTTCATTAAGCGTCTGTGGTAAAACGCAAGGGCAGGTCCTTTGCACGCTTTTCAGAACAACCAGAATTATTCATACATTACAAGCCACATCCAGAATTATAAATGTTCGTACACGAAATACAACAACAAGCCACAGTTGGGCCAAAGTAAAAACATACACTCAACAATAACTGAAAGCAAACTAAAGTAAAGCAGCAACGATAAAGTCTACTAGTCCTCCGCTGGGAGAGACTCGGCGTTTACAGCGAACTCCTGACTCTCCAAGTCAGATGTCTCATATGGAACTTCCTGGTACTCAAGCTCAGAATCTGACATACATCCAAAAACATGAATGTATGTCAGCAAGGGTCTGCAAGTAGATGTTAGAACCCAAGGCAAGATATATACAAATTTATACTGAATTATTTAAATCCATTCTACCTCCTCTTCTGTCTCTTTCTTTAATATAACTTCTATCCTTATCATCACATGGCTGACACCCTTTCATTACTTAATTACAATCACTCATCCCTGTCTCCTCTCTTCATCTCCCCTTGTGTCTTCGTTCTTCTCCTTTTATTTTATATTTTTTTTGAACTTGCAGGTAACAAGAACTCTTGCACAAGGAAAAGAAACGGAGAGAGCTCACGCAAAAGGGGAGGGGGTCTCACGTGCGGAGGCAGAGGGGGCTGGCGGCACAGGATCCGGCGACGGGCGACGCGGCTCCTGCGGACTCCGGCGATCCGGCGGCGCAGCAGCACGGGGGCGCGGCGGCTGGGCGGTTCCTCACGGCGGGCGGCGCGCGGGGTTAAGGTGGGTGGCCGGCCTAGGGGAAAGAGGAGGAAGGAGAAGATGATGAGGGTTTGTTTGCAGATTTGGTGTTTCAATTTCAGATCTAGGGTTTTGATTTGTTTGTTCTTCCCCCTTTGATTACTGATTTCAAAAATCAGTTTGGGTTTAGATTTGAGAAAATTGGTGTTGGAAAATTGGTGATTTGTTTGTTTTGGGGCTGAAAATTGTGGGGGATTTGGTTTGGGATGAATCTGTTTGAGGGTTTGGGGAAGAAGAAGAACAGATTGGTTTTCTTTTGTTTCTGGCTTGGAGAATTTGCAGGGAGAAGACATCCTCTTCTTCTTAAGGAGATTACTAGGGGAACATGGTTCTCATTTGTCAAAGGATTCTTAATTAGATTAAGACGAGTATTTAATGAAATCTGTAGACAATTGGGAAAGAAGAGACGTGCGGTTTTGTTAAAACGAAAAAGGAAAGCCTAATTTGACCAACTGAAGAGTATTTGGCAACGTGGGCTTCGTCGTTTTAGGTGGGGTTAAGGTAAAAACGTAATTAACGTAATTAAGTAAGTCTTAATAGTAAATAGTAATAATTAAAAAGAGAGAAGTAATTTGTGAAAGTAATTAAAGCGATTTAGGAATTTGTAATTAGTAAATTTTAGATGTAATTAATAAGGTAATTAGTGAAAGTAATTAGCGGGATAATTTAGTTGAAATATTTTAGTTAAACTTGATGGTGAATATTGACGACACGGTAAAACGAAAATAGTGACGCACTCGCGTCGACTCGTACGGACGAAAAGTTAACTTGATGACTAAAGAAAAATACCGGTACGGAAAATTGAAAATACGCCTAAAAATACTGGCCGTTACAGTTTTCTCTCAAAGAAATAGTCCTCTATTTATAGGTAAAAATGGAGATTTCAAAATTCAAATTCGTTTGACTTTTGCCCCGAGAATCATGGGAGCAGTAAATGAGAGAGATGTCAAAATTCAGGTCAAACGTTGAATTTCGACAGCTGGTAGTCGACTCCCTAGGATTGGTAGTCGACTCCCAGTGTGTTTCAGGAGAAAATAATTCCCAGTTGGTAGTCGACTCCCAGTCCTTGGTAGTCGATTCCCAGTGGAGTTTCTTCTTTCTGAGACACAGCTAGTAAGACATGTAGTTAGCTCCAGGGTATAATGGAGTTTAACTACTAAAATGAAAAGTGACTAGCAAAAGCTCTCAATAATTTTGAAAATGATTTTAAAAGCATTTGAAATATTTAACTTCGAAATCATGTGTGTGTGTGTGTGTGTGTGTGTGTGTGTGTGTGTGTGTGTGTGTGTGTGTGATCTATACTTTTGGCTTTAACATAACCCTAAGCAGGACACAACTCACACACTGTAGACTAGGACACGTCTTCGGAAGCTTGATCAACTGATGATGTAGATGCGAGCTTCTCATGACCTTCTATTCCATTTGAGCTTGAGCTTCATCATCAAGCTAGCAAGGTTCGTCCTTGTCTTTGCTAAGTAAGTGTAGATTGCGCTTCTTTGGAGTATGTACAAGGCTGCGTAATCTGCACACTTAACTGTAGTGTAGTTAGTACACTAACTTTGTTTGGTATGCTCATCATCAAAACTACTTGGGGTGGAATTCAATTTCCATCACTCTCCCCCTTTTTGATGATGACACCCAAATGAAAAATAAAGTAAGTTGACATAATAATATGACATGAAAATAAAACTTGCTCTCCCTGCTTTGATGCGGTTCTCCCCCAGCATCGAAGCCGTTAGTAAAACAATACACTCATACAATACATTCATTTTTGCATTTCAAAGCTTTTCTCCCACTGTCATCAACAAAAAAATGACATATAATTTCAACGAATAATTCATCAAAGTTGTAATAAACAATTAAGAATTTTTAAGAGAGAGGAATTCAATTACCAATCCTTCAAAAAATATGTTAGCATATGATCAGCCAATGTCTGGCAGAATATATCAGATAAGTTCATCCATAAGCATAGTAATATAAGAGTATCAAGCATCACACCATAGTATAGTTATTACAGACCGGAAGTTTTGAAATCATTGTTTTGAAAAACCATTGTTTTGAAAAACCATTGTTTACGAAATCAAGAGTGACCGCCATTCTTCTTTAATTCCTTGATCTCACCAAGGATCATGCCAAGTGTCTCTTCCGTCATCTTGTTGCTCTTCACCACCAATTCCTTGAGATCGTCTACTTTCTTGTTGAGGTCCTCAAAGCCTCTCTCTTGGGATATCTTCAGCTTTCCAATTTTCTTCAAGAGCATATCTTGAAGTTCAACGATGTAGGCCGGTGGCTCCTCGTCGTCATCTTCTTCTTCGCTACCTTTTTCCTCTTCTTCTTCTTCGTTCGAATCTGAAACAATGAGTTTCTTACCTTTCCTTGAGGATGCCGATCCTCCTTCAACAACAAGCTTCTCTTCATGAATGTTCTGATCAAGATCTCTATGGAGATTCATCTTACCGAGAGCATGAACATCAAAGATGTGTGTCGGATCCAGAATAGTGGTTTCATTATCCAAGGGCACATTATAACCAATAAACAGAATGGTGAGATAATGGCCGTGAGCAAGGGTAGACGAAGGTCAGTCAGAAGAAGCAGATGCAAGGATGGAGTCCATTATGACTTTGGCCCAATTGACACGAATATTCCCTAACATTGCATAGATGCACTTGGCTTGTTTCTCAGATAGTACAGAGTGACTTCCAGATTTTTGAGTTATATTGTAAGACAAAATATTTGCGAGGATTCTTCCTGGATAGCGAAGATCGCTACAAGGAAATTTAGTTTGAAAATATTTTCCTGGCAAATACATTCTCTCCAAAAAAATTTCATCAGCCATCTCTATATTATCCAGTAACACACCAGTGTACGGGATTCCCAAAGCTTCTCTTAGAGATTTTACGGTAATGGAAAGTTTGGAGTCAAGAACTTTTGTATCTACTCTTGGCAAGGTCATAATCCATATTGGCATAGAATAGATGCACAAGTCTATGATAGCAGAAATACATATTTTCAGCAGAAAAGAGGTTTGCCAAGTTTTGAAATTCCAAAATGCTGTCAATGCCATAGTTTTCTACATGATCAAGTTTTACGTATCTCTCATGAAGAATAGGCGTTTTGGAAATTTTAACAAAGTGTTCATATGTAGTGGTTCTAAAGAGATATGGCAAGATGGTTTCTTTTTCAGAGATTGATTCAGTTGTGACCTTCCTCTTCTTTGAAGACATTTTCTTGAAAGGCATCTAGATAAAGTAAAAATTACTTACAAAGATAGATATGCAAGAATATATAAGAGCATCAACAAATAAATGAAGTAAACGTTGATGAGCGGAGATTTTACCTTGAGTAAACTTGGGAGGATGATGAAGCCAAGTGATGGGAGGAGGTAAATAACCGAAAGAGCTCCAAGTGCCTAAAGGAAATTTTCTCAAGAGGGTGAAAGAATGGGTAGTCGGCTACCTTAGGGTTTTGACTATGGGGTTTTTAACAAAGAGATGAAAAGAGATGAAGATTGGTGGCCTTTGGATCAAAAGATGAGTGGTTGAGATCAAGTTTGGCTTATTGGGTTTAAGTTGCCTTTTGGACATGAACCCATTAACTCAATGGAATCCAATAGGAGTTAGAAAAAACAAGAAAACCACACCCAGAAATCCGCACAGTACCCTGGTAGTCGACTCCCTCATGTAGGTAGTCGACTCCCTACTGGGCTGAGTCGTTTTCTCATCCCGATGGATTTTGGTCCAAAGCTGAGTGCGTTTCTAAACGAAAAATGTTTTATAAATATAACATAAACATTTATAATCATGTATAAAAGATTTAAAAGAGGTTATCATTCATATAACATGTTTAAACATAAAATTTAGTGAAGCGTTTTTGTAGCAGAAAAAACTTTTTTATGTTGATCTTGTTATCACGTGTTTGATCTTGTTTCTCCTCTTCGTTTCTTTTAGAGTACCTGAAAGTATAGACGTTTTATGGTACTCTTTGCTTTTGAGTCCAGGGGGTTAGTCTTTAGGAAACCAAACACAGTATGGTTTAGTTCCTTCATGAAAGTATATTTATAATTTTTGCTTAAATGAACTTGCTGAACAAAATTGTAGCGTACCTTTTTTTCTTTGATCGGACACGTTCTTTGGTACCCAGATTCTCAGAAAAGTATTGTTAGAATGATGCATCCTAGTATGCTTAACCCGTTTCTTGGTATAATGTGAATCATATCCGAGTCCGGGTTTGCTAGATGAGGCTTTTTGATTATCTATTAAACTGTCTAGCTTCCCTTTTCCTTTGTTGAAATTTTCAAAAAATTTCATCGTAGCGTCATATTTATCTTTGACAGATACAAGAAAATTATTTAAATTTTCAACCTTTTTATTTACAGAAAGAATGTATTTTTGCAAGGAATTATTCTTTTCTTTAAGAAGGCTATTCTCATTAATAATTTCTTCTTTTTCTTTAGCATCCTTTTTAATATTCCTAAGTGTTCATCTATGTTCTTTTATGAGCTTTTCATGCATTTTGCATAGCTCCTTATATGCTCCCCTATAATCCATGTCTTCATCATCACTCGATGACGAATCACTATCACTAGATGAATCATGATGCGAGCTTACCTTAGAAGATGTGGAAGCCATGAAGCACATGTGTGCTGTTTCTCTTCTTTCATCATTGTCGTCTGCTGAGGATTCATCTGACGAGGAAACGTCACTCTGGTCAAAAGCTGTGTAAGATTCCTTCTTTGGTCGCCGGAATTTGTTTCTTCCATTGTTTCTCTTTTCATTGCTTTCTTGGTTCTTCCAATGATCTCTGGAATCACGGTTGTTTCTTTCTAACGGACAGTCTCTTTTGACGTGCCCTGGTTTATTGTAATCAAAACAGATAATACCGTTAGTGGGTCTAAAAGAGCATTTACCATACTTACTTGTAATAAACTCTTTAAAGTTCTTTGAGATGAAGGCAATATGGTCTTCTTTGTCCGTGTAGTCGGAATCTTCTTCTTGAGCTCTAAAAGAGAGATTCTTCTTCTTTGGTTTTTCTTCGATCTTCTTATCTTATTCGAGTTCAATCTCATATGCCATGAGATTTCCCATTAGTTCCTCGATGGTAAGATCCTTTACGTTATGGGCTTCTCGAATGGCCGTTGTCTTTCCCTTCCATTCGGGTCGGAGAGATCTCAGTATTTTCATTACATGCTCGTATTCGGAAAGTTTCTTTCCTAATCATGCGAGCTTATTTGTAATGTTAGTAAAACGAGTATTCACATCGGTGATACTCTCTCCTTCTTCCATTTTAAAAGATTCGAATTTAGAATGTAAAACGTTTATGCGAGATTCTTTTACCTTTTCAGTTCCTTCGTGACTTACCTGAAGAGTGTGCCATATTTGATGTGATGTCTTGCATTGGAAAACTCGATTGAATTCATTTCCTGTTACAGCGTAAAATATTGCATTCATTGCCTTTGCATTGAGATTTGCTCTCTTCTTGTCGTCGGCTGACCACTTCCCAAATTCAACTTCGGTGGGTGTGATGTACAGAACTTTAGTGACTGTCCATGCTTCGATGTCCAATGACTCCAGGTGAGTCTTCATTCGGATCTTCCACTAGCATAGTTTGTTCCGTTGAACAGTGGTGGTCGTATGGTATTAAGTCCTTCAGAATGGAATGACGTTGACGCCATCACCTTTATAGCATCGCTCTGATACCAAGTGTTGGATCCTGTGGATGGCAAACAACACTAGAAGGGGGGTTGAATAGTGTTGTATAAACTAAACTTTTTCGATCTTAATAGATTAGCACAATTCAAAGCCTTCTAATGTTACCTAATAAACCAAGTAGAGTGATCTACGCTTGGTTCTTAATCAACTTAAGTAACTTCAGAAACAGATCAGAGATAAAACTCTTCTGGTAGTCGACTCCCTATAAATAGTAGTCGACTCCCAGAGGGAAATTAAGCACATCTTAGTTAATGAAAAGATATATGCATGTATATATTTACAACTGACATCAGAAAGATAATCTTTGCAACAATAAGCAAATAATAATACGAGTGCAAGAATAAACAAACACAGAGAGAATCAAACGCAAACACAAGGATTTTTATCCTGGTTCCCCACAACCTTAGGTATGTCCAGTCCCCGACCAATCCGGTACGAGATTTCCACTATCTGCCTTGGCAAATACAAGCATCTAACTTCACTCGTTAGGATTTTCCCACACACCTAGCCTTGACTAGGATTTCCAAATGCAACACTGCAATATCTCAACACCTAGACTTGTCTAGGGTTTCCAACACCCTTACAACAAAGGGTACACGAAATGAAAACGATATCCAACTCACCACAATGTTTGGTGGAGTTTGGATTTACACCCAAATTCTATAGCCAATAGTAATAGACAACTATGTGTATTTGTGGTTTAATAGAATAAGATTTTAGATCACACAAAGATACGAGTAAATTCTTTAATATCTAAATCAGTGTTTTTCAAAATCCTTTCAAATAAAATTAGAGAATAAAGAATATGGATTTTGAAAACAAATAGCCAAATAAAAGTTGATCTTCAGAAAATAATATCTTAAAGAAAAACGAGATCAAGAACGTAAAAGCAGATTTGGCTAATAAAAATGAGAGTTGAGAATTTGAGAACGTTTAGAACTTTTGCACAAGAGAATTTTGATTTCAAGTATTGTGTGTTTTCTCTTAAAGAAATAGTCCTCTATTTATAGGTAAAAATGGAGATTTCAAAATTCAAATTCGTTTGACTTTTGCCCCGAGAATCATGGGAGCAGTAAATGAGAGAGATGTCAAAATTCAGGTCAAACGTTGAATTTCGACAGCTGGTAGTCGACTCCCTAGGATTGGTAGTCGACTCCCAGTGTGTTTCAGGAGAAAATAATTCTCAGCTGGTAGTCAACTCCCAGTCATTGGTAGTCGACTGATGTGTCCATATTTTACATCATTTTCATATCATATTTCCATCGCATTGCATATCATCTCCGCGTCCAAATCCCACTTTTTACTGCGATTTTAGTATTTCTGACGATATTTCGAGTTTCGTAGTATACTTTGAGTTTTCAGGGATTTTGGAGCGATTTGGACCCCCGCCTGGGTATGGACACATCCGACGTGCACATGAGCTTGTTGGCAGGGCTCTGGAGGAATTCGCCGTGTTCTCGGAGCTGTTGGAGGAGAGAAAGAGAGAAGAGAGAGAGAGAGCAGAGAGAGAGGCCATTACTACATCAACAGAGCTTTCCCAGAAAGTGCTCGGCCCGAGCAGCAAGCTGCTCGGCCCGAGCCATGACATGTTGGAGAAGCCGCGGATACGGGCTGACTCGGGCCGAGCATCTTATCTGCTCGGTCGAGCAGCCGCAGATAGCACGCCCCAAGCACACCCCGAGCAGCCGACCGAGTCATCCATTCTGAGGTCGAGCAACATACGACGCGGGCCGAACTACTACCCGAGCAGCTTCGAATCGGGCCGAGTCACCTACTCGGCCGGCACTTCTTGGGGCATTTTTGGAAGATTTTTTGAACGCGCAATGCGCGCGATTTGGGGCAGCTGAAGCTCGCAACTGCGGGCTCAGCGTAGAGAGTTCGTTCAGAGTTTGTTTTTAGGATTTTTTTTTGGAGAGCTCCGGCGATCGTTTTGTACGAATTTTGGGATTAATTTCTGTAGCAAACTTCTGGATCGATTATTGAAGATTAGCGTTTATTGTTCTTTTCTGGATCTGTTCTTCGTTCATTCTCGCTGTAAGTAATTTTTGGCTCTAATTTTTCTTATTGCAAAAAATGGTTTCCTCCGTGAAATCGATATTTTTGTGCGCTCCGATCATCATGAGTGAGTAGATCTATTCTAGGGTTGATGGGTGAACCCTAGAATTTTAGGGGGGAAATGTAGATCTGGATCCTAATGTTGAATTTGGGATTTAGGGTTGTATTCCGGTAGATCCTACCGAATCCGTAGATAACCCGTACTGAGATCGTGCCTACGGTCTGTGGAATCGATGTGCTTAAGGGGTATCTAGGGATTTGAATAGGGAAATCGATGGATCCAATCAAGGCACGTGACCATGCCCGGCTCGTGCCCTGGAGGGATCCGTCGACGAACTATAACGCTACGTTGACGGTTACCGCTATTGCGTCAACGAGAGCCACCGAAATACCCCGCAATTCTAACCCACGAGAGTGGTACGAATTGGGGGAATTAATTTCCTAACCCCAATGCAATGAGGGGTTCCTATTTAACCTCAACCCCCAACGATCCTAGCAGCGACCCCTAAAGCCCTAGTTCTTTTTATTATATTATACGGCTACAACAATCAACCTAATTCATTCTCACTCTGACCGCTACATTACTTCTAGATTTAGAAATAGACTGAGATTACCATGGACACTATCACCGTCCCTGTGGGATTCGACTATCTTTTATACTATAACTCGACACCGTCCGCTTGCGGATTGAACCCGAAGTCGTAGCCTAGGAGCCATATCACGCCTGGCGATCGTGACACCGCCAGGTGGATCCTAGGTATAGATTGCGGGCCTGTCAAGTTGTTGGCGCAGTTGCCGGGGACAGCAATAATGTTTTTATCTCAGTTTGTTTTTATATTGAGAAGTTTGCTAGCACTCTTATCATCCCTTACCTACCATCATTTTTATTCTCTTTAATTATTTCAGTGCTACTGACGGTGTTTTTCTGAGCTTTGTTGGTGCATGAACACCCGCCACAAGGGGACTTCTAGAGAGTTATTGTTCGATCCTGAGATCGAAAAGACAGCCCGGGCTTTAAGAGCCTGATTCAACAACCTCAACTAACGGTGGATGAGTGGGAAAACGTGTGGTGAATCTACAATCCTATCCTAAGTGGGTAGGGTTAGAGAACCAAATGGGGAGTTAGGATAGCTAGGAGAGAAAGCATGGGTTGTGGGTTTACTAAGATTGGTGTTAATCAAGCTCTAATTACCCGCATATAACTCAATTGATCATCCGGCTAAGGAAACTCAATCGGAAAAATTAGCATTCAAGAACACAATAATTAGCAATAGGGATGGATGTATCATCATAGCACTAATCAAATTTGAACATGGTCTCTTCTCAAAGAGTGCCCACTTGTGTCTTTGCCAATTAAAATGTGCCCTAATAATACATCCAACATCAACATTGAAAATGAGCAAGAAGAAATTAGAGCCAAGATTAACAACACATCATCATGAATCACACCCCACACCAAATCAACACTACACAATCATAAATTTCATTCAAAATTAACCCAAGTTCATTACAAAATGAGAGATATCAAAATACAAAGGGGAAGAGGAAATATTTCACCAAGATCTCCCTAAATGAGCCCTAGCCTCCTCCAATTTGCTCCTCCACCAAGCTTTCTAGCCTCCCATGGCCTCCAAGCCCTAGCCCTATACTCTTGGGGAAGAAGAGGGCTCCAAAACCCTCAAAAATTGCTTCTGGAACAGTAAAAAAACGAAGCTAAACGCTGGAAAACACCTCAGGTTGCAAAATACCCAATTTTCACACTATCGGGCCAACTTGCAGGCTTGCGGGTCGAAAAACCCTGCCCAAAACCCGCTCCCGCACGCGCATGGGCGACTTCATACCTTATTTCATCCTTGAGACCCCCAATGAATTTGTCAAGGATATATTCCTTAGGTAATTTGTCCAAAAATGCCATCACCTTCTCCAACTTCTTCAATATTCACGCACAGAGCCTTCTTGCTTCAGGGTGGAGAACACTTGGAAGGGCTTCTCCATCTCTGGTGGACCAAAACGAGCTAAGATATCCTTCTTGATAGTGTTCCATATCAAGAACACTTCAATATTGATTTTTGCCCACTCGTACCATTGAAGAGCTTCTTCCTTCAAGTAGAATCCACAGATTCTTACCCACGAGCTTCTATCAGTTTTGTAATAATAAAAAATCTGCAACACTTGATTCAACCAAGGAATGACTTCTTCCAACCCCCTTGAATATTGCAAATTCAGGCCTCAAACCCTTAGGATTCCCCTCTCTCGCACCATTAGATTCTCATCTTCTCTGGGCCGAATGATCTCCCTCATAGGAAAAAGATCGAACACCTTCCGTTTGAATAGGTCAGCCATCTCTATAAGAAACAAAGGGCAAATAACTTTTGGAGATATCGTCAAGCCTACTTACACGATTTTGGAACTGAACACCGTTGAATGCTATCTGCTGCTACATCTGCTGCTGTGTGATCTCCCATTGTTGCTCGACATGATGATGCAAGGCCTTATGATGATCTTCCAGCTTCTGAAATCTTTCCGTCCAAGAATATTCATCAATGGAATTTCCCTCGACATCTGACTTCTCCGTTTGGCTCAAACTTGGCTGCTTTGATACCACTTGTGCAGAAACAATCTCCTCGAGCTGCTCCTTGGCCTGCTCTGTCGTCCGCTCCTCTTGCTCCTGTCGCCTTGGTCGTCGGCCAATTGGCTTACAACGAGTTTGCCATTACAGGAAAGAGAATTCAAAGAAAGAAAAGAACCAAAATGCAAACAAAAGGGAAAAGGGTAGAAATCTCGAAGAGATTGTATTACTTCAAAAATGATCGACAATCGACAATCAGCTTCTTCTCACTATTTATACATCAACTTGCTCAACTACCCTTCTAACCGCCTAACCGCCCAACTAATTGTCAATTGGGTTCAACTGCTACTTCAATGGCTAAGGCGGGAGGAAAAAGAAAGAATTAATTAACAAGATCTCGTGTTCTACATCTCAGCGGTTCAGATTGAGTTACTTAAGCTTCGACGGTCAAGATTATATTGCTCTTCATAGGTTGTGATCATCCCTCCACTTGATCGGACGGTTGTGCTTAATCCAATGGCTTGTATCCGTTTAAATTTGAAATGAAAGTGGTCGCTTCTTCTTCGTTGGGTGACTCTGCTTCCAACTCTGCTTCAAGCTTCCCCAGCTGACTTCTTACAAACTCCCTAAACGACCAATTAAGAAGAAACTTACAAACTTGAAATGAGAAGCCACGTTAAAAGTGAACAGAGAAGCTAAATCTTGACGAGTAAGTGACTCCTTGATGTCCTCATTGGTATGCCCGTTAACACAATCCTTCTCCCGGCACTCCCCTTACATCAGAAAGACGAGGGCGCCTTCGTCCACATTGGCCAGCTACGGTGAATTGAATCGAATGGCGTTGACAGGTAAATCTGTTTCACAGTAAGATGATACTGACGAAGACACCTCTAATGACGTGGCGCTTTGTCAGCAGAGAAGCAGGACCCGAGGAAGAGCAAACCTGAGTAAGAGACAACTAAGTCTGAGCTATTGGGTTGAAGCCTGACGTAACTCCGAACTATCTACGTCGCCCTGTAGCACAAAGAAATTGTCAGTGTTGTCGAATCTGGGTTCCAACCCAAATTTCATTTGATGCTTAGGTCAGTGAATGACCCAAAGAGAGCTTAGAGCAGCTAGATCCGACCTATTGGGAGATCGTCCGATTACTGTCACACCGAGCTATGGAGGAAGAAATGTAAAGTGAAAGTAGGTAGTAAGAGTGTCAGAGTACCTGAGTAATTAGTATCTTTGAAACTTGATCCTTATCTTTGTCGTCACTGAGACTACTTATAGGTGAGGGTTACCCACTTAGTGTCGTTAGTGGGCAACTGACTTGCCCTTCTGGCAACATGATTGTCCCTGGAAAAGTGTATGACGGCTGACCACTTCCTTTGCCATTACTAACTGACCCATTATTAACCAAACCCTTAATATTCGGGAGCTCAACAGATAAATGAGCTCCTGCTTTGACTGGGTAAACGGTTAACGGCCCGTAATGGCCTCCAGGCCTTTGGGCTGAGGCCATGAATTTGCTCCTGGGCTCTTTTATTAGAATTAAATACATTTATTCACTATGTGGGCCGGACCAATGTAGTAACAAATGGGATTGAAGGGAAGAGGAAAACCAGGCTAGGCTGCCATCGTTATCTTTATTTGTTGGACAACTTATCTAGGTGAAAAATTAGAAATATTTTAAAAAAGATATCAAGTTTATATTTGTCACGCACTTACGAAGTAATTGGAACTAACAACCTCAGTAACCATAAATGATCGAGGTTGTGGAATGGCATACAATTTGATCGTTGTTATAAACCTTGATTATTTTTCAGTTCGAATGTATGCGCAGATGCTGGCATAATGAAGTTGATCGACTTTTATAATTAAATTTAAATTTTATTGATTTTTGAAATTATTTCAAAATTTTAACTTATATTGAAAATTTTCCCTTACTTGTTTATTTGTTTTATAGGGAGGATCATAAATGATATTACTAAACCCGAAACCGAATCCGAACATAGTTACTTAGGCCCTGTTCTTTTACAAAAATGTTGGCTTGGATTCCTCTTTTTAGCACTATTCCTCAACTGTGCATCATGAATCCTTCTCCAACTTTCTTCGGCCTGTTCTTTTGCGCGCTGGGAATTTTTGCCATGGGCTCCGACGTGGCGGGTGGCAGAGCGGATCCGAGCGCAATTTTTTTTCCTCCGGGTTTCAAGGGGATTACATGGGAATCTTGTAAATTGTGGGTCCCTCTCTCCATCTCCAACCAATCGCGCGCGCGCTTGTTTTTTTCTTTCAATTTTTTTTCTTGCTTTGCAGCGATCGTGTGAAATGAGGTGGGCCCGGCTGCTACGTGCACGTGTGATTACCCATTTCAAACCCAATTAATTGTTTTAATTTTTAGTTAGTTTGTATATTAATTAATTATTTTAGTTTTAGTTTTTCGTTTAGTTTTAAATAGCACAAATTAAATTCAGGTGGACCACACACTACTTTCCAATTCCAACTTTCTTCAACCAAAAGAACACACTACACGGAGTGGGACCAACCTCAACTTTCCAACTCTACAATCCAACCACACTTTTCAACAAAAGAACACACTACACACCAAGTTCTCTCTCATCAGATTCCACACTTTCCCAACTTTCCCATTTATACTTTCTTGCAAAAGAACATGCCCTTAAGGTCTTACTTTTGGGGAGAGAAGAGAGAGAGAGTTACTTAGGGCCTGTTCTTTTGTAGGAAAGTATAAAATGAGAAAGTTGGGAAGTGTGGATTCTGATGAGAGAGAAATTTGGTGTAGTGTGTTCTTTTGTTGGAAAGTGTGGTTGAATTGTAGAGTTGGAAAGTTGAGGTGGGGTCCACTCCGTGTAGTGTGTTCTTTTGGTTGTTGAAAATTAAATGTAGAAAGTGGTGTGGGGTCCACTCAAATTTAAATTATTGTTTTTAATACTAAACTAATTTATTAAAACTAAATTAATAAATTAACAAACTATTTAAATAATACTAATGTAATTAATGACCTACAAAATGACAATTTCAAATGTCCAAACAGCGGTGGGCCCACAATTTTCACGCATCCAGCGACATGAATGCGAAATGAAACCAAATAAAATAACCCGATTGGTGGAGGGGAGAGAGAGGGTCCCACAACCGGAGAGAATCCTGTGTATTCCCCGTTATTTCCGGAGAATTCAAAACCCCCCTCAGATTCCAAGCTGCAGCCTCCACGTAGGACTGATTTCTAAAATCACACAGCGCACAAAAGAACAGGATATAGAAAGCTTAATCGGATTCCACCCCCCACGTGAATGAACAGTGACTGAACCCACAATCTTCCCCAAGATTTGGACAAAAGAACAGGCCCTTATGGGAAAACGCAAGGAATGAGTTGGGCGTGGTTATTAAGCCCAGCCCGCTCCGGCCCACCAGTTTTTATAACCCGATCCAGGTCCGGATGCAGCTGTCAAAAAAGCGAAAATTTCATTGTCATTGTTTGCTTCCTGTTCGTCGTCAATCACTTCATCTCTCCGCTGCTGAATCAATGGTGGGTCTCCATATCATCAAATTTAACATTATTTTGATTTTTTCCCTTTTACAAAAATGAAATTTAGATGCAAATTTCTTGTCTTTACATTTATCTATTTTTTAATTTATCTGTACGTTCAAGCTCTTTTGAGGGGGGAAGAAAATTATAGTCACAGTTGCGCAAAGTTTAGGGCGATTTGATTTTTTGAGAACATTGTGATCTGATTTACATACACTGATCCGGTCCCAATCAATTCACCAGTAATAATTTTTTGCCCGGTTTACATTTATTAGTCATGAAAACAAGCATGCACACAAGTTGCTCGATGAAATGTCTGTTCTAATTGTTATTTAGGACCAATCGAGTTGTTGTTGATACAACCCCCTGATCGGGCTAGGAAAAGAGAGATCGACCGCTCGGCCCCATGGCGGGACGGAACTCTGGACCTGAGGCCTCTGGAGCGGATCGAAATATCCCGGCCCAAAACAAGGGCCCAGCTGACCTCCGGCTCCCCACAGTAATGGAAACCCCTTCCCCCGGCGCCGCTCCCTGCATTGATTACCATTCAAGCTGCCACCAAGTAGGGCAAGCACGACGGGAGGAGCCATAAACACCATGAACGCAAAGGCGTATGAGGGTGAGGCGTTGACATAGAAGACTCCTATAAGAGCCCCGGCCAACGGAAGGCCAAAGGGGACCGAATCCTGGATATCTGACACTCATGTATACCATCTCCTCAACCCGTTTTCCACCTTACATTTCTCATCCACAGCTCGGCTCGAGAACTTGTGCTTGGTATCTCCGCAAACCAAGCCCGATTCCACCAAGCACTTATCAGACGAGATCTGACTAGGCATAGGAAGTGACTTGGTCGGAACCAAGGTCCGACCCCCGATGAGTCTCGTTTTACAGGTCAAAGGAGACGTCACCCCGTCGAAGCTTTCCTTCGGCGTCCCGTCGATCGCTCCCAAGCGCACCCCGCATCAAGGGTCCGCTCAGTTGACCGATTCTGGAGGTCATCTTCACCCCGCCGAAGGCTTCCTTCGACGCACTATCGCTCGGTCCCAAGCATTCCCGCACAAGAAAACGCTCGGCAGATCGACCTCGAAGGACGTCCCCGTCTCACGTGACAGCGACGACCCTCGGACCTCCGAACTACCATTCTGCGGTGAGAAAACACTCCGAAACATCTGGCGTTGTCTGTGTGAACGAGATCATCACCCACGTCATCCATAACAACTAACATAGACCTACACAACAACGGATGCTCTTACATGCTGTCCATCCAAGAGGAGGGCAGCTACTCACCACCTGAGGCCGAACATCGATTGAGGGAACCGAAGAATCACGTTCGGTAACCCGCGAACAGTTCCACCTGTCGCCAGGAAGATGAGCACTAACTTCCAAGCACTGGCGGCAGCTGTTCAGTAACTCGTTGGTCTCGTTGGTCCGCAATATCACATGACAGGAAACCCTGCAGGTTCCCTGATTACCCGAGGCAGCGCCCAATGCAACGCTCGCTCGTGGTCACAAACCATGGCGGAAGAAATCCGGACCCGGGAAAACAGTTTGGTATGCCCCACCTCTCTCCTCTAGGATCCCAGACCCCCACCTCTCTTTGGGACGAGAGGACAAAGAGCCAACAAACCAGAGACGAGCTAACCGCGGCATCCTCCAAACGGTCCCGGTCGACCCAAGGGCGATCGTTCAGTCACCCAACCACTGAAAGCCGGCGAGGATGAAGCAGGAGACCTCGTCGAAAGAGGCAAAGGAGCCGCGAGGAGCGGCACCGGAGGGAGCACACCCGGCCGTCTTCCCCGATACCCAACCGGGGCAGCCGTGGGGAGAGCCCACTGCATCACCGCTAATCGGCCCAGGCAACCAGAATGCCAAATCGAGGTGCCACCGAACCATGCCTCCCTAGAGGGCCCCGGGGACGACTGCAACCCGCTAGTGAAGAGCATCACTACTGCACGGATGCCGTCCAAATTCAAAGTGCCGACCCTGGAGAAATACGACGGCACGAGAGATTTCTATGAGCTTACCCAAGATTATAAGGGAATCATGGAGTTCCAAAGGGACCGATGACGCCCTACCATGTCGAGGCTTTTATACCACCCTCCAGAAATCTGTGAGGAAATGGTATAATGGCCTCCCCGATCAGTCCGTCGGCAACTTTCGAGACTTGTCCCGGATATTTTGCCAACATTTCATGGCCGGACGAAAGGAAGCCGAGCTCGGACCACCTATTCAATGTGGTGCAAAGACCGGGCGAAACGCTGATGGACTACATGTCACGCTTCAACACCCAAAGGCTGAGTGTGTAGAGCTGCGCCAAGGAAATCATTATAACTGCCATGAAGAAAGGGGTCCGATACAGAGACCTTAAGAATTCACTGCACCACGACCCCCCCAAAGGCCTAGACCAGCTTCTAGCTCGAGAGGAGTGATTCATGCTGGCGGAACAAGCCGTTGCTGCAGAGGAAGAATGTCCCTCCACCGGGACTAAGAGGAGCTCGAGGCGTGACAAAAACATACGCCGCGAGCTGGAGGACCACAAACAGTGGGAGAAGAACTCCAGGGGCGACCACACAAAAGAGCGGCACTCGTCAAACTTAACGCACCTCAGGACGTCGTTCTAACCCAAGTCCAAAAATTCCACATTAGCAAACCACCCCTGAGAATGAAGGGCGGCCAAAAAACGAGGAAAAATACTGCAAGTACCACAAAGACAACGGGCACAACACCAACGACTGCTGGTATCTGAAGGACATCGACCAGCTGATCAGCCGCGGATATTTGAAGAAGTTCGTCGACACCTCAAAGGCCGCCCCCAGAGAGGGTCCCTCTAGGCAAGGAGACAAGGGGAAAAAGGTGAACGTCTTCCAAACTCCCCTCTGAATAATCGAGTGAGGAATTGGCTGAACCCCTCACCGGGCGAGTGACGCTTGGCCACCTTTATCTTAACTGCTTTATGCCTTTCCTTTGAAATGTATCTTCCCTTTTTATAATAAAACGAGGACGAGAGTTCTTGCACCTGATCACTTATTCCCTGATACTCGCTCGCTGCATATCGGATCGGACGCCCCGGAGCGAATCAAGCCTTGGGCTGCCATAAGGCTGGGCAACCCCCCAGTAGGCCGATTATCTGTTCGGCCGTAAGGCTGGGGCAACTCCCCCAGCATGCCAACCGAACTTCGAGTCCGCTGTAAGGCTGGGGCAACTCCCCCAGCAGGCCTGCCATCGGATCGGTCGTAAGGCTGGGGGAAACTTCCCCAGTAAGCCGGCCATCGGATCAGCTGTAAGGTCGGGGAAACTCTCCCAGTAAGCCGACCGTGTTGAGTATTGGTGTTTCATACCAATCTTATTTTGATGATGATCACAACATTATGTTGTTGCTAATAAATCTCATGTTTTAGTTTCACAGTTTATTTCCTAGAATATCTTTCTTGGAGACTAATCACTTGGTATAAGGATGGACATCATGTGAAGAAGAACCAAAGTTTGGACTCTAGGAGTGCCAAAGCTTGGAGATGGTGGAGAGCAATCAAGGCATCTAGATTGAAGACTTAGACTCTAAAGAAAGCATTGTAATTCATGTATTTTACTTTATTGCTTCCTCTCTCTTTTGAGTCTAGGTTATTGTAATACCTTGTTAGATGGTTTACTTATCATGCATATGCATTTAACCATCTTAGTGAACCTTAGGATTATCAAAGAATCCAACCTAATATGTTTACTCTGTCCAAAGACTCATTTGGAGTCTCTGGCTTTCCACCAGTCACCTGATGAGGGAAACACAGTCGACTGGGTGATTTCCAGTCGCCTGTAGATCCTTCTACAGTCGCCTGATTTGCACAGCTCAAGTAAACATTTCAATTGACTCAAACTTGAGCTTTACATACAGTCGTCTGTCGATCAGTTTACAGTCGCATGTATACTTACAATCGCCTGGAAATTGGCTAACAGTCGCCTGTCTAGCGTAAGTGCAATCTCTGCATCTCTCTGTCTTCTCTCCATTTTATACTACAGACGACTGATGAAGAATGTACAGTCGCCTGACTATTTGACAGTCGACTGTAGTATTAACATCAGTCGCCTGTGCGAAGAATTGAAGAAAGAGTGCAGCTCTCTGTTTCGATCCATCCTCTGCAGCAGTCGTCTGCTGAAGGATTAACAGGCGCAAGTCCTGTTTGTCAGTCGACTTTATTGTCTTCTTCAGTCGACTGTCCTGGCTCAGATTATAGCCGTTGGATATTTTCTAGCTGTTGATCAGTCGACTGTCTTTTGATCATCAGTCGACTGTTCCTGTCGTTTTCACCCAGTTTCTAGCCGTTGCAGAATTTTTTCTTTGGCTGTTTCCTTGGGTTTTTGGGCTTGATATGGGGTTCATATATATTTGAGTTTGCTGCCATCACTTGAGAACTCTTGACAACACTTGATTCTTGTTGACTCTATAGAAAATCTCAAGAGATCAATAAGCAACTCTCAAGCTCCCTCATTTCCCTCTATTGAGCATTCATTCCTCTTCATGCATTGAAGTTCAGCTCAAGGGAAATCATCCAAGTGCTCTCAAGCATATTCCAACACTTGAAGATCCTCTTCCATGCCCTGCATTCATTCATGAGTAAGCATCTCAAGGCATAGGTAAGAGTATTTATTTTACTTGGCATAATCGTATTTTTCCTATTTCTCTTTGTGGGATTAGGATTCTCTCTTTGTGGGAGGTTGTCTCTTTGTGGGACTTAGGATACTCTCTTTGTGGGAGTTTAGTGTCCTAGTGTAGGGCTAACCCTAATTCTCTGAGTGAGAGTTAGTGATTCTCTGTGTGGGAGTCTTGATCCTCGTGTAGGATTGGTTGGGTCCTTGTGTAGGGCATAAATCCTCTTTGTGGGGTATCTCCTTGTGAGATTTGTATTCACTTCTCTGTATGGGAATATAGTGAATATTGGTGTGGCTGGATGTACCCAAGTTTGGGGAACCATGGTAAAACTTTGCGTTTGCGTTTGGATTGATTGTGCCTTTTAATTCCTCTTGCATTTATAATTCCGCATTTGCAAGTTAAATTTTAATTGAACAATTTTATTGCCATTACACTATTCACCCCCCTCTAGTGTGTGTTGTTAGTACTGCAAGGGTTAGACGATCCCTACAATTGGTATCAGAGCGAGGTTAAAGCATACTGCAACGATGGCATTCAAAACCTCATCCGCGTCTCATGAAGAAGGTCAATCAACCGTTCGACCCCCGCTCTTCAACGGAACCAACTACCCAAGTTGGAAGATCAGAATGATGATCTACATAGAGGGTCAAGACCTATGGGACATTACGGAGGTGCCATTTGAGAAGCCCACTACTCCTGCGGCTTCAAGGACAAAGGCGGAGAAGGACTCGATCAAGTTCAATGCGAGAGCTATGAATGCATTACATTGCGCTCTCTCAGCAAATGAGTTCAACCGCATCTCCATGTGCAAAACGGCAAACGATATTTGGCACACCTTGGAGATTTGTCATGAAGGGACAACGACGGTAAAGAAATCTAAACAAACTGTGTTTAGATTTAAATATGAAATGTTTAAGATGCAGGAAGGCGAAAGCATTTCAGAGATGTTCACAAGATTCACTGATATCGTGAACGCTTTGGAGGGACTCGGGAAGACGATTTCCCAAGAGGATCCTGTAGAGAAGATCCTTGACTCTCTCACACCTCGTTGGGAGTCAAAGGCCAACGGAATTTTGGAGTCGTATGACACGTCCAAATATACCGTTGAGGAGTGCATTGGTAATCTCATGGCATATGAAGTGAAGCTTCAACACAAGAAGGAGATTCAACCAACAAAGCCCGAGAAGCTAGAGAAGCAAAAGGGGTTTGCATTCCATGCCAAGGAGGAGCCAATCAAATGGAGGAGGAAATTCCATCGAGAAGCTCCTAGTGAAGAAGATGAGCAAGAAGATGCAAGTGGAGAAGAAATTGAGGAGCTTGCCGAGCAATTCAAAGCATTCCTCAAATGCAAGCAAGGTAAGTCTTTGTCAAAGTTTGCCTCCCATTCTAACAAGGTTCCTACTTGTTACACTTGCAGTGGAAAATGTCACTTGTCCACCGAATGCCCTTCCAAACCCAACAAAGAAACTTACAAGGGTAAAGGGAAGAAGCATTGGAAAGGAAAGTCCAAGTCCAAGAACCAAAAGAAGGGACTTGTTGGGACCTTTAGTGATTCGAGTGAGGACACTTCGAGTAACGAAGAAGAGGATACAAAGGAGGATGCTCACGCATGCTTTATAGCCATTGATGGTCCTACACCAATCCCCTCCGGATTAAATGAAGAAGAATTGGATGCTTGGCTAGATGCATACAATTCCTATGAGGATTCGTGCCTCATGGCTATGGAGGAGAAGTCGTCATCAAGCTCTTGCAAGGATGATGATGATGATGTTGAGATCGAGGAAGAAAAGATCTCATACGAGTAGCTCAAGATCAATTTTGACTTGGTCTCCGAAAAGGCTAGTAAGTGCATCAACTCTTACAATAGATTAAAAGCAAAATATAAGATTGCTAAGATTAGATTGCATGATCTAGATATTACTAGTGTAATTCATGATGAGATGCATGCTTATGACACCAGTGAGAGAGACACACTTCTCTATCAAGTTAAGGAATTGAGTCTTTCAAATGAAAATCTTGTTGCTCAAAACCTTAGCTTAGATGCTCACATTCAACAACTTACGTTGAAATGTGAAGAGGAATCCCGGAAGCTCATAAGCTTTGTGTATTCTAGGGATTCACTCCACGATTTGTTGAAAAAACAACATCCAGCAAATTATAGAGGAGATTTGGGTTATATTCAAAATGTGGTTCCCAAACCCACCTCCAATTCCTCTTATGGTGCAAGTTCAAGAAATATTGCTAAAGCACCTAAGAAGAATCACCATGCTTTCTTGTACAACAAGAACATCAACAAGAAGCATGTAGATCACGATCACGGGGTTATGAGGAAGAATGAAAATCTTCATTTTTTGCTAAGAAGCAAAATCCTTATTCTTTGCATGCTAAGAAATTCGTTTTTACACCTAAGCATGCCACATCCTTTCCTCTTGCAAAGGCAAAACTCTTGCCTAGGAAATCCTTGAGATTATGGATTCCCACTAAGGTTAGTGTGCAAGAGAGAGATAGTTACATCAACTCTCTAGTTAGGGGTGTGATCACCTCGTGTGATTACGTTAGGAAATCAAACTCCTCTAGGGTTTGGTTCCCTAATGTTTAGGTTCCCCACACACATTTGCATATTGCATGGGTATTGTGCCTAATGCTATATTTTTGCATACCCATTGATTGTGTGTGTTTTTTATGTTTTTGAAAATACTTTCAATTGTATGTATTTTTCATGAAAATAGGAATCTTGGGGTTTATTGACATGCATGCATTTTTGATCCATGTGTATGTTAATGGGGGAGTTAATATGTTATATGTTTAAATTATTTTAAGACATATTTTAAATCTCATTTCAAAGGTTATTTGAGATAATTATTTACATTTGGTTATTTTGGGTCTCAAACCAAACCTCTTGTTTATTACCAACATGTTTCATGTTTCATTGTTTTTGGCAATATCATTGTGTATCATTGAAGCTTGATTTTTCCATATCTATTGCTTTGATACACTTTTGGCCCATGGCTCCATTTATTGTATAATTGGTATTAGATCCTAGAAGTTAAAAGTTGACCATCTCTATGATCTAGGGGGAGCATGGGATAGTGAATTGATACCCACTAAATTTTTCAATTTGGTATCATACATCTCTTTCGTTCTTGCATATTGTCACATCTTGATTAAGATGACAAAGGGGGATATGTTTGATGTCCACCTTTTTGACGATGTCAAGGGGGAGAGATATATGCATTATGTAAATATATATGTGGAGATATATTCATATGCATATGGGGAGAGATATCTATGGGGAGAGATATATGGGATTAGATAAACCTTGCATGTTTGCATGATATTGTATTTTACAATTGGTTTACAATTGGTTTATGTAATCCATGCCTATTATATGTCACCTTGATTTCAGTTGGTATTATGAGTATTTACCTTTGTGTAGCTCATTGTTTATTTGGTGCATATAAGTAGGGGGGCTCATTAGCATTGTGCTTTATTTCTTTATGATTTACATAATGTGTGTCATCATCAAAAAGGGGGAGATTGTTGAGTATTGGTGTTTCATACCAATCTTATTTTGATGATAATCACAACATTATGTTGTTGCTAATGAATCTCATGTTTTAGTCTCACAGTTTATTTCCTAGAATATCTTTCTCGGAGACTAATCACTTGGTGTAAGGATGGACATCATGTGAAGAAAGACCAAAGTTTGGACTCTAGGAGTGCCAAAGCTTGGAGATGGTGGAGAGCAATCAAGGCATCTAGATTGAAGACTTAGACTCTAAGGAAAGTATTGTAATCATGTATTTTACTTATTGCTTTCTCTCTCTTTTGAGTCTAATTTATTGTAATGCCATGTTAGATGGTTTACTTATCATGCATATGCATTTAACCATCTTAGTGAACCTTAAGATTATCATAGAATCCAACCCAATAGGTTCACTCTGTCCAAAGACTCATTTGGAGTCTCTGGCTTTCCATCAGTCGCCTGATGAGGGAAACACAGTCGACTGGGTGATTTTCAGTCGCCTGTAGATACTTCTACAGTCGCCTGATTTGCACAGCTCAAGTCAACATTTCAATTGACTCAAACTTGAGCTTTACGCACAGTCGTCTGTCGATCAGTTTACAGTCGCCTGTATTCTTACAGTCGCCTGGAAATTGGCCAACAGTCGCCTGTATAGCGTAAGTGCAATCTCTGCATCTCTCTGTCTTCTCTCCATTTTATACTGCAGACGACTGATGAAGAATGTACAGTCGCCTGACTATTTGACAGTCGACTGTAGTATTAACATCAGTCGCCTGTGCGAAGAATTGGAGAAAAAGTGCAGCTCTCTGTTTCGATCCATCCACTGTAGCAGTCGACTGCTGAAGGATTAACAGGCGCAAGTCCTGTTTGTCAGTCGACTGTATTGTCTTCTTCAGTCGACTGTCCTGGCTCAAATTATAGCCGTTGGATATTTTCTAGCCGTTGATCAGTCGACTGTCTTTTGATCATCAGTCGACTGTTCCTGTCGTTTCCACCCAGTTTCTAGCCGTTGCAGAATTCTTTCTTTGGCTGTTTCCTTGGGTTTTTGGGCTTGATATGGGGTTCATATATATTTGAGTTTGCTGCCATCACTTGAGAACTCTTGACAACACTTGATTCTTGTTGACTCTATAGAAAATCTCAAGAGATCAATAAGCAACTCTCAAGCTCCCTCATTTCCCTCTATTGAGCATTCATTCATCTTCATGCATTGAAGTTCAGCTCAAGGGAAATCATCCAAGTGCTCTCAAGCATATTCCAACACTTGGAGATCCTCTTCCATGCCTTGCATTCATTCATGAGTAAGCATCTAAAGGCATATGTAAGAGTATTTATTTTACTTGGTGTAATCGTATTTTTCCTATTTCTCTTTGTGGGATTAGAATTCTCTCTTTGTGGGAGGTTGTCTCTTTGTGGGACTTAGAATACTCTCTTTGTGGGAGTAACTCTCTTTTTGGGAGTTTAGTGTCCTAGTGTAGGGCTAACCATAATTCTCTGAGTGGGAGTTAGTGATTCTCTGTGTGGGAGTCTTGATCCTCGTGTAGGATTGGTTAGGTCCTTATGTAGGGCATAAATCCTCTTTGTGGGGTATCTCCTTGTGAGATTTGTATTCACTTCTCTGTATGGGAATATAGTGAATATTGGTGTGGCTGGATGTACCCAAGTTTGTGGAACCATGGTAAAACTTTGCGTTTGCGTTTGGATTGATTGTGCCTTTTAATTCCTCTTGCATTTATAATTCCGCATTTGCAAGTTAAATTTTAATTGGACAATTTTATTGCCATTACACTATTCACCCCCTCTAGTGTGTGTTGTTAGTATTGCAAGGGTTAGACGATCACTACAGACCGAACTCTGAGTCCGCCGTAAGGCTGGAGGCAACTCCCCTAGCAGGCCGGTCATAGGATTGGCCGTAAGGCCCCCAGCTGACCATCGGTTCGATCGTAAGGCTGAGGGCAACTTCCCAAGCAGGCCGACTGGACTCTGGATCGGCCATAATGCTGAGACAACTCCCCCAGCAGGCCGACCATCGGTTCGACCGTAAGGCTGGAGGCAACTCTCCTAGCAGGTCGACCGACCTCTGGATCGACAGTAAGGCTGAGGGCAACTCCCACAGTAGGCCAACCATCGGTTCGGCCGTAAGGCTAGGGGCAACTCCCCTAGCAGGCCGGCCGAACTCTGGATCGGCCGTAAGGCTGGGGGCAACTCCCCCAGCAGGCCAGCCATCGGTTCGGCCGTAACGCTGTGGGCAACTCTCCCAGCAGACTGACCATCAGTCCGATCGTAAGGCTGGGGACAACTCGCCTAGCAGGCCGACCGAACTCTGGATCGACCGTAAGGCTGGGGCAACTCCACTAGCAGGTTGACCATCGGTCCGATCGTAAAGCTGGGGGCAACTCTTCCAGCAGGCCGACCGAACTCTGGATCGACCGTAAGGCTGTGAGCAACTCTCCCAGCAGGCCGACTGGACTCTGAATCGGCCGTAAGGCTGGGGGCAACTCCTCCAGCAGGTCGATCATCGGTTCGACCATAAGGCTGTGGGCAACTCCCCCAGCAGGCCGACCGAACTCTGAATCGACCGTAAGGCTGTGAGCAACTCTCCCAGCAGGCCGGCCATCGGATCGGTAGTAAGTCTGAGGGCAACTCCCCCAGCAGGCCGGTCGAACTTAGGTCCGCTGTAAGGATGGGGTAACTTCCCCAGCAGGCCGCCTATCGGATCGTCCGTAAGGCTGTTGGCAACTCACCCAACAAGCCGATCGAACGCTCGGTCCGCTGCAAGGCTGGGGACCACTCCCCTAGCAGACCGATATAACTCTTGGTTTACAACTAGCAAGTACCCTTCTGAGACACTCCCCTTGGCTCGAGCCGCCAGCCGACCAACTTCGACCCGAGCCACGAAAAGGGGGCAGCCAAACCAAGGGCAACACAGAAAGGAAGACAAACATAACCATTCCACAAAAGAAAAGATTGTATTCAGAGCAATATTGGTAGTTTTTTACAAGCAGAAGGAAAAGCAAAAAAGTCATCTACATATCCTACGGGGGCGGCGGCTGAGGTCTCCCGACTTGATTGGTCTCCGCACTCCCTGCCCCTACGGACTCGTCAAGATTGGCCGAAGATCGAGGAAGAATTTGTCGGATCAGCTCCTAATATATATGAAACCCCTATAAGAAGGAATTCGCGATCCGCAGAGCCAAAATCTCCTCGTAGCCCCTCGCAACTTCAGCAACAAGTCGGTCAGGGCATGCTAACCTCAGGGAAGCAATCTCAGACCAACGCTCGGCCTTCTCTTTCTTATGCTTCTCCCGCCCGAGAGACAAGCCTCCTCAGCCTCCTCCTTCAAAGAGGACATGACCCGGGCGGTTTCTTCAGTCGCCAACCGAGAGGTGTCGGCGACCGACAACGCTCTCTTCAGTCTCCCGACCTCCGACGTCAGCTTGAAGAGCTTGAGGAGTGCAGACCGCAGCTCCCCACGAGCCTCCTCGGTCGTTTTCTCGGCCGCCTCTGCCCTCAGACGTTCTCGTTCGAGGACCGCCTCGTCCTCAGCCATCTGCGCCGAACTAGGGATGAGAATGGGCATGCCCAAAAGCCCGATTGGGCTTGCCACATCCTCATCTCTACCCATCCCTTCACTAATTCTAGAAAGAATTAGTGAAGGGATGAGGATGTGGCAAGCCCAATCGGTCTTTGGGCATGCCCATTCTCATCCCTACGCCGAACACCGCTGCATCTCGATAGCCATCACTGATATCTGTAAGGTGAAAGAGTTAAGATCGTTCAGAAATAATGGGAGGCAGGAAAAGGAGGAAGAAACCAACCTGCTGGCGCTGCCATACCATACAGTCCGCCAGTATGGATGTGAATGGGCATGCCTAAAGCCCGATTGGGCTTCCAATAGGGCATGCCACATCCTCATCCCTACTCATCCCTTCACTAATGTTTCTAGAATTAGTGAAGGGATGTAGTGATGAGGATGTGGCATGCCCAATTGGAAGCCCAATCGGACTTTGGGCATTCCCATTCTCATCCCTATCCGCTAGGTTCTCAGGACCAACTTTCTCCATGATGGAGCGATCCCTCGGTATGGCGGAATTTTATGACAAGCGGACGGCCACGTCGCAATATGCAAAGACCGACTCGTCGGACTGTGCCCCAGGGACGGGCCCGTACATCGACAACACACTAGCCAGCACGACGGGGGTCCGCTCGGCCTGGTTGATCCGGGGAATCTCCCCCGATACCCTCGCTGGTAGTTGACGTGTCCAGTGCCACCAGATCGGCATCACCTCCCTTCATCCTCTTCTCGAGCGTCTCAAAGACCGAGGGGGACGCTCTTTCCTCTTCCTCTGGCCCCGACCGCCTTGGATGGGGCCATCTTGAGACCAGTCGGGTCCCCCTCACTTGGATCGTTGGGAATGACAATCGAGCCCTCCACGACCGAAGTCAAAGCAAGTGGGAATCCGATGAACTCAACGTCCCGATCGGCAACTCGTTCGTTCGTAGCACCTCATCCGCCGAGCGGCGTGGCAACTGACTAGATGGACCACCCTTGGAACTCTGAAAGCCCCTGACGAATGAATTGATACATGTTGAAGGGCTGATTGAACTCCTGACCCGCCATTCCTGACAGAAAACAGAAGACTTAAGGTAAGCTTAGTGGAGGAACAAGATCTAAAAACCAACTTTATCGGGAGACCCTAGGACGCTCTTAAGAAGAAGATCATCCTGCAAAGCCCATATCGATCTCTCCTCCTCAGGCAGAGCCATGAGAAAGTCAGCGACCTAGGAATCAATCTCAGGAAGAGGTAACTCCAAGTCCTGAGTGCCTGAGCTACCCAGCGGGTAAGAATCTCGGCGTTCTTAGGTAAGGTGATGAAAACGAAGTGATTCCTCCAATCATCAACCATACGCGGCAGCCCCCACAAGAGTTCCTTGCCTCTCCTAGCCGAAATGTGGAGCCACGTCCCCAAGGAAGCAAGCCAAACCCGATGAAAATAAAAAGAAGAGCGGCAAGATCGACACCACCCCGTGCAACTGACAGAGCATGACAAAACCGACTAAGGGGAATCGAATGCGGGGTCAGCTGGCAGAGGGATATTTGCAAGAAGGTCAAAACTCTGACGCGGAAGGGATGCAGAGGAAAGTGGAGCCCTAGTCGAAACATTTCGGAGTACACCCCAATTTCTGAGCTCTCAGGAAAGCAAACCCGCTCGTCATGAAATGAACCCAAACCCCATATGGGTAAGAAAGATACTCCGCCTTGATCTTCTCAACCACGGAATAAGGGACGAAAGAGACCGCATCTAGAACCCCCATAGGGACACATGACCCCTCGGCCCCAAAGGGACCCCCTCGCTGGCTCAAGTCATCAAGAAGCAAACCCTTTCCCTTCAGAGGATGTCCTTCAAGCACATGAGGTGGCGGAACCCCAATAGCCGTACCATGATAATTGGTTTCAGGCACACTCCTGATTCTCAACACCCTCTCCATCTACCAAAGCAAGAACGATGGAAAGGAATTACCTTGCAAATACGAAGAAGGAGACACCGAAATGAGCCAAGCGAAAGGATCCTTCGAAAACGGGACGAGACAAATGCGAAATTGTGAAGCACGAAGGAGGCTCCCTTTAAACCCACCATCTTATACAAATGGCGGCGTTGAATCCAGGCCCTCCAGAGAGGGGCACATGTCGACATCCCAAGGGGCGGCTCCTCGAGTTCCACACCCAAGGGGCGGGAGAACTCTTTTGGTGCACTACGCCATGATGACCTTTATTAAATGCGGCGTCTCAACTGATGCACCAGTCAAATCCACATATCACATCCCCCGACCCGAACCGCCAGGACAGATCAACTCGGACGATGGGGGCAATTGATACAACCCCCTGATCGGGCTAGAAAAAGAGAGATCGACTGCTCGGCCCCTTAGCGGGCCGGAACTCTGGATCGTAGGCCTCTGTAGCGGATCGAAATATCACGGCCCAAAACAAGGGCCCAGCTGACCTCTGGCTCCCCACAGTTATGGAAACCCCTTCCCCTGGCGCCGCTCCCCGCATTGATTACCATTCAAGCTGCCACCAAGGAGGGCAAGCGCGACGGGAGGAGCCATAAACGCTATGAACGCAAAGGCGTATGAGGGGGAGGCGTTGACATAGAAGACTCCTATAAGAGCCCCGGCCAACGAAAGGCCAAAGGGGACCGGATCCTGGATATCTGACACTCAGGTATACCATCTCCTCGGACCTTCTTCCACCTTATATTTATCCTCCACAGCTCGGCTCGAGAACTCGTACTTGGTATCTCTGCGAACCAAGCCCGATTCCACCGAGCACTTATCAGACGAGATCTGACTTAGGCATCGGAGAGGACTTGGTCGGAACCAAGGTCCGACCACTCTGACGAGTCTCTCGTTTTGCAGGACAAAGGAGGCGTCACCCTGCCGAAGCTTCCCTTCGGCGTCATGTCGATCACTCCCAAGCGCACCCCGCATCAAGGGTCCACTCGGTCAACCGATCCCAGATGTCATCTTCACCCCGCCGAAGCCTCCCTTCGGCGCACCGTCGCTCGGCCCCGATCATTCCCGCACAAGAGAACGCTCGGCTGATCGACCTCAAAGGCCTTCCTCGTCTCTCGCGACAATGACGACCCTCGAACCTCCGAACTACCAACCTGCGGTGAGAAAACACCCGAAACAGTTGTGTTTCCATTTTTCAGGCTAAACCAGTAACCATCTTTATATGGTATTTATATTCGTAATTTCTCCGGTTTAGAAAGTACTCTCTAATTTGCAAGAAATCATCCAGTGTTGGGATGTGCATGGTGTTATTCACACTATGTAGATTGTTGCATCATCTGACTGCTGAATGAGAATGATCAGATTGAGCTTCAAACTCTTCTGACATAGACGTTCCAGAGTGATTTTTCATGTCTGTTGTTTGAGTTCCCTTTGTAGAGTGACGCCAACATGGAAGGATCGTCCAAGTCATTACTGGTTCCTCAAGAGCGCCCACAAGATGTCCCCTCTGAGCCACCATCTGCGTCCAATGGCAACAACAGCTCCCCACTTGTTGCTAAGCTGCGGAAGCTGCTCTTCCGTCGGATGCTTATTGGAGTTAGCGATGGCAGGTTCTTCATGGGGATTTTCCACTGCATTGACAAGCAAGGCAATATCATCCTTCAGGATGCTATAGAGTATCGCAGCACACGCAGATCTTCCCCATCACCCATGGAGCAGCGATGCCTTGGTCTTATCCTTATTCCATCCGCCTGTCGCACCTCCTGCCATGTTGACTGTTCTATAGATGAGCAGCTGTCGCTCTTGTCACTTAGATAAGGAGTTGGCTACAATTTATTATCTTTCAGGAACAAGTGAATCATATTTTTCTAATTTTTGGGCACTGTAGTTCCGCCCTATCGTTGCTTTTAAATGGTGGCCGTGTGTGTAAAATACACGAAACATTCGTTTAGATCAGTTGACGAGCGAAAATGTTCGGCCTTAGAAGTCTTTCCGACTTGTTCTTTGCATTTCTCTGAGAGTTTTTTATTGTAAGTTATGCCAGTGTTATTGTTTTGAATTGCCTGAAAGATTGTGGATGTATAGACATTTTGATCGTGCATCTGCTGTTTTAATCTTAAATCTCTTGCATTTATGTCTATCTACTTGTGTCCATGTGAAGCCGCCAGCATTACTGTTATTCATATTCACCACAGCTGATAGAGTAGTGCCCTATAATTGAGAAACTAGCAGATATGGGTGATTACACCCCCACTCGGATGATTTGCTTTCAAAGTAAGGAATTGAGCGGCAGCTACGCAATTCTTCCTATCGCTCAAAATTTCTCAGCCTTTGGCATGAGCTGCAATCAAAATGACCTTCAATAGAAGGCTACTGCTCTTCTATTAGCCAACAAGAAATCTCGAACTAGATATGTACATCAAATCTCATCTCTTAATCACTTCTTGCATTTGCGTAACACCCTTCTCTCATCCAGTCATCCACAAGAACCGTGTGAATTTCTGAAGAATCATAACTATTTATTTAAAAAGAGGGTTTCAGCAAGTTAACAAAGAGAATACGGTATATGCCATTCTTCAGCAAGTTAACAACAGAAGACACATGGAAATGGCCTGATAACTAGTCAAGATACAATAACATGAACAACAAATCACCCTTAAAATGGAGTGACGTTCTGGAGAATGAACAAGTACCTAAGATTACAGTTCAAATTATAGGTTTAACAAATAAGTGATCAAATTACAGTAGCCAGCAGGGGCAAAAAGAATTGCAGTATTTGTCAATATCTGAACCGGCGGATTTTTATCCATTTTTGCATCATTGCGTAACACGAGTATAAAGAATTACAGAAACCACAAATGCGGTAGGTACTGGCTCTTCAGATTTGCCTGCATCTGCTACCACCCTATCTCCCTCTTTCTCTGCTTCAACACTACCAGTTGGAACATCGGAAGTTGTTTCCTCACCGGGCAAATCACCTGAATCTGATGTCTCCCTCCATTCAAACCACTCAGGTGCCTTTCCAGTCTCCTCAGCTGAGCCTGAGGGTCCAGCCCCTTTGATGGACTCTGGTATAGGGCCATTCTCCAAAAGTGAACTAGTTGATTCCTCCAAAGTGATCACAAGACCAGAGGAAGGAAGCAATTTCAAAGACGTAGCTGTGTCAGCCAGATCCTTGTTCTCACCACCAACCACCACATCGGTCTCATCAGAATTAGGCGACAGAGAAGCAATAGAGCTCGCAGAGCGATCATTAGCCGCTGTCATCCTCAAAAGCAAACCAGTTTGAGTTTGTAAAGAGCGAACTGCTGCAGCAAGTTTTTTGTCAACCCAGTGATCAATGGCATATTAACTAGTTATGCAATTGGGTACAAGGTTTTAAAAGGAACTTGGGGAAATTTCAATCGGAAAAATCAAACCAAGCATAATTTTTATAGATAAATATTTTAGTACACAAAAGAAATCACAATTCTACCATGACCTGTGAATATTTTTGGTAGGTTGTTATCTGTTAATGTATTAAATCAAGGTTTGAAATCTTGGTATCAGTATTGAGCTACCACTTTATGTATCATTATCGACAATGTCAATAGTTTGGCCATTTTGGATAATATTAGGATCTAAGGAAATTTATTAAAATTATTCTAATATCTAAAGAAACACAAAAATATACTTATGAAAGTTCATGACTATTTTCACAATCGATGGAGAACTAATTAGTTATGATGGACTTTTGTGTAATGTAATAGTTGATGCAGCATTAATTTCAAAACATATTTGATACTTGAATTAATAATTTAACTTATATATTAAAGCAGAAGTTAAATCTATATGCATCCACTTTCAAGATTAAAAGAAGTCACAAAGTCTGCGAAATTCATATATTCGTAATTGCATCAATTACTTAGTTCGATTATTATTCTAGTTTAATGAATCTAGTTTAGTTTATTATTTTTTTACTTGGTTAATTGTTTGTATTACTTATCCTAATTACTTTCTATGAAATCATACAATATGTAAATGGCTATTCAAAAGACCCATTAGTGGCATGTGACATGCGCATCCAAAGTAAATTTGAGTTGGGATTACATGTGGACTAAGTCAGCTTCTAATGATATAGTTTTTATATTAGGTTAGACCAAATATAATACAGAGATTTATCCAGTTAACCACTCTAATCCACCGTTAATTCTTTTCTAATTAATATGATCTCCATCATGGCCCTAAAAAGAATAATTTTCAACTTTGATAGCCATACTTGTAGGGTTGGACTTTTTGACGATTAAATGATGACACTTCCTACCATTATATGGAATGAATAAGAGTTTAATTGCACCTTCTGTATACATAAATTTCTCCCCCCCCCCCCCAAAACATAACCCTATCAAAATTTAACTTCTGATACTTCAAACCAGAAATCTCGTGTATTAGTCATTACAATGTGAACTGGATGTAAATTGAAGACAAATGTTGGGTTTTGAAAATGGATTTGGGAAAAAATATGATTTTTATTGGATGTCGAATAAAAATAACAAGATAGGTGGCATCAATTCAAGAGGATGCTGCTCTCCTGGCTTTAAATGCGAGAGCAAAGCCTAACTATCCAAAATCTATGGTTCTATCCAACTCTTAGAGGAATTCCTTCACAAATTTCAGCATGAATCCCTAACCCTAGCCGTCATTTATTTATAATGTCTGTTTTCCCATAATTACAGAAATTACGAAAATTACAAAATTGCCACTGATTCTTGCAATCACATCACATTATTAGCCAATATATGTGGTATTGGCCGGTTCAATTTAGAGAGGATTGCCACACTTTTAAATCCGATATGATATGGCCGATGGCCCGATATGTATCGATATTGAACAAAACTCGAAAACCATGTAATAAAAATACTTTAAACATGAACAAAATTATTTCCCAAAATAATTCAAATATGTTTGGTCAATAAGACTTCGGAATAAGCTGAAAAAAATTCACAAACTATGAACCAAAAACACATCGCACATGCAGTAAACCAGAGTTTATTCAAAAGAATATAAAAGAAGTAGAAATGAAATGTGTACCTATCATGACCATCTCCCAAACGCAGTGATGAAATCACCACTTCTGCAGATTCATCATCAAAGTAAACGTCCTGCAAAAAACATACTCAAAGAAAGCATGCAAATTACACGCACGCACGCACACACACACACAAGAAGTCAAGTTAATATATTAGGTTTTATCTGTCCTCCGGGTTATCCTTGCTAGTCATTTCTCATCCCATTCATATCAGCCAACATGTTTGCGAACTCACCGCACGACATGACTTGACATTCTGGATTTGATCCAAAATGTCACCAGACATCTTGCCTGGCAAATCCTCAATATAGTACTTCGTACATGAGTTATACTAGTACTAGAAATAACCCGTGCACACATTGCACAGAGCAAAAAAACCCCACTAACATGATCCAGTGCACGCACACAAACGAAAAGGAGCGAGAAATGTGGGTGTGTGTGCCGGTATCGTCGGAGGATAAAAGGGTAAACCCAAAAACCTTGGGGGTTATAGGGGAAAAATCCCATAATGGCAACGATGCAATTAAGTGAGTTTGGGGTGGGTTTTTTGGGTTTTTGCAAAGTGTGATAAGGGGGATGGCAAACATGTTAATATGTGAGAGTGGTGTGGTGATTGTTAGGGTAGTGGGGACATTGCCACATGGGACAAACCCGTGATCAATGTCCCTCGTTTGTATAATGGATTATGATTGTTCATTTGTTTGTCTATTTAGTTTCTATGCTTATTAGTTATAAATTAAATATTCTTTATTGCTTGTTGGTTGCATGAGACGGAAATGCCTTCTAAAGTTTTTAGGTTGAGGTTTTATAATTTTATAACATAGATGACAATTAGGATACTAAATTTATGTTACACTTACCAAAGTTTATACGCACGAAACATTTATCCTTCATTCCACTAAGGTTCCGAATATTTACTTAGTTCCCCCTTGGGCGCCATAAATTATAAAACTATGTACTGTGACATGAAGAGGCTCCATTGTCTAAAAAGTCATGGGGCACCAATTCAAACAGTTAAAGCTTTCACAAAAAGAAGCACCAAAATAGCGAGAGCATTCAATAATACCTCATCTCGTTCCAATGATTCTGTGCCTGCAAATGATGAGGGTAAAAAGATAAAAGATTGCTTAGTACATTAGATTTATGAACAATTACAGCAATTCCCTTGCACGCACGCACACATACGCTTGCATTTGTCACCATAAATTCATTCAACTGACATTAACTGAGCATGTGTTTGGGTGCCAACGTTCAAGCACCCCCGGTTTATAAACCAATTCAACAACACACTTTGCACACATTTGAGAACATAAATCCTTTCAACTGACCTTAAGCTGCAACCAAGTTACTGTGTGGGTCTGCTTGCAGATGTAGTGATGTACCAACACAAAAGCACAAATTACATAAATTCCATTGTCTAAAAAGTCATGGGGCACCAATTCAAACAGGTAAAGCTTTCACAAAAAGAAGCACCAAAATAGCGAGAGCATTCAATAATACCTCATCTCGTTCCAATGATTCTGTGCCTGCAAATGATGAGGGTAAAAAGATAAAAGATTGCTTAGTACATTAGATTTATGAACAATTACAGCAATTCCCTTGCACGCACGCACACATACGCTTGCATTTGTCACCATAAATTCATTCAACTGACATTAACTGAGCATGTGTTTGGGTGCCAACGTTCAAGCACCCCCGGTTTATAAACCAATTCAACAACACACTTTGCACACATTTGAGAACATAAATCCTTTCAACTGACCTTAAGCTGCAACCAAGTTACTGTGTGGGTCTGCTTGCAGATGTAGTGATGTACCAACACAAAAGCACAAATTACATAAAACCGTGATAATAATCATACCATACCAAGTTTAAATTACATTTTAAAGTTGTATATAAATATATAATTGCTATACATCCACTTCGGCACTGAGATGCTTAACAAATTCTTTCTATTACCATACAGAAGCAGTATCATGGACTTTCAAATGCAATTGCTGGGTGGAATCCCAGCGATTGCATTTGAAAATAAAAGCACAAACTATGCAGTTAAGTCGGTGAGTCGGCAACGAGTCGGCCAAGTACCGACTCATGACTAGTCGAACGAGTCGGCGGCTAGTCGACGACTAGTCGCACCCAAATGTTAATATATTTTATTTCATGTAACAGATGTTGTTTCTTTTTTAGGTTTGTACTGGGCATATAATTTTCCAGCTTGGATAAATTCTTTGAAATTCACAATTTTTTTAATTTTTTCCTGCATATTATTGCAGATACTGTCATATTAGAGTTGAATCAGTATACACCTAGTTCGCGATGGAGACGAACAACCATCATTCGAAAGGATCATAGGGAAGCAGGCAATGAGACAGTTGAATTCATGGCAGAATCAGGAAACTATACGCCAAGAATGAGATCTCTACATGGAAACGGATGTGGCCAATCGTAGTTTTAGAGTGAACATTGTCTAGAGTTCATTATTGATGGTCATCTGCTGAAAATCTCTTGGTGGGGAGAGTTTCAAGGCCTTCTTGGCTTCCTCTTGGAATTCAACTCGATCCACTGTGAATGTTTTGATTATCACAAAGTTAGAACGGGAGACAAACAATTTTCCCTCTTGTAGTTTGATTGTAGAAGTATGCTGAAAAAGTCGGCCTAAGTCGGACCAAGTCGGACCAAAAGTCGGACCAAGTCGACGCCTAGTCGGTGTCCGACTCACCTCCCGACTTTTGAAAATTTTCAAGTCGGTCATCCACCGACTCTCGAATAGTCGGCGACTAGTCGACGCCTCGATAGCATAGAGCACAAATTACATAAAATCATAATAACAAATATACCACACCAAGTTTAAAGTACATTTTGATATTGTATTAAAATATATAATTTCTATACATTTACTTCTGCGCTGAGATGTTTAACAAATTCCTTCTATTACCATATATGAGCAGTATCATGGTCTTTCAAATGCAAACGCTGGGTGGAATCCTGAATTGAGCATTGTTTTCAGATGAAATAAGCACACGAAGTCCAACAAATTCTAAATTCTCCAACTTCCAGTGTTTCTCTTGTTTTCCATTATCTTAAATTGATTTCTTCATGGGTGGCTATCAGCCACAACAATAGCTTTAGCTAACAAGATCACCTAAAGTATGATACCACATGAATAGCTGAATGTTCAAAGTGGTAAGAACTTGAAGTTGATCCTAGGTGTAAAAGACTTGGTATCCTGAACAGATAAGTCTACATCACACATGTCCTCATATAATTGTAATTTTAATCCCTCTAGTTTTTTGTATTATTTATTTTGTTGTGGTGGGAGTGTGAGGAATCAGCTGTCATGATTGGCAGCCTTAAGATACCCAATTTAGTCCGCAAAAATGATTGTTTCCACTCTGTGCATGTATAATTATTGTCTCCCATTTTACCACCATGTAACTTGTATAAGGGCAAAAATACATCCTTTTAAATTTTAATGTACTAGCTAGCAAAGTAGTTCATATTCGGATATTCCTCCTTTCATCAGGCAATATTAGACTTTAAATTTTGTTAGATAAGTTAGACTTTAACGTAACATGTAATTCTCGTCCTGGTTCTGATGCTCTAATACGATGTTAGAATCCGGCATCAACCCGGTAACCGGTAACTGTCTGATCCTGATCCTCCTCCATCGGCAGTCTCTCTCCTCCATCGGCAGTCTCTCGTACATCACATTCGCAAACGTCGCCGCGATCACCATCACAGGCCCCAACGCCACGAGCTCCCCCACCAAGCTCCCCCCAACAACATGCCCTTGCCCGCCTGCCAAGTACATGGTCGGGCCGCTCATCCCATCAGGCGTCGCCGTCGGCAGTAACGTCCCCGACAGCGACAGTATCGCAAACCGCCCGTGCAGGTTCACCGCTGCCTAGGAATGAGAATGGGCGCGGGCCAGCCCGCTGCCCAATCGGGCTGGCCCGAAAAGCCCATCCTTACTTATACTCAAATGTGTATCGGGCCTGCCCAAACTCAAAACCAAATCTCAAATAAATTTTGAGTCAAACACCGGGCCACCCAAAGCCCGATCGGGCCACCCAAACGTGAGGATTGGGCTTTTTTCCTCCCGAAATCAATTCTCCAGCTGAAATAATCAGGCTTTTTTCCTCTAAAAATTAAAACACAACAAAGGCTGCTCGAAGAAAACATTAGAAGAAAACCCTAGCCGTCTCCCTCTGTCGCTCGCCGTCTCGCCCACAATCTCGAAGAAAACCTTAGCTGCTCGTCGCCTTCTTCTTCTTCTTCTTCTTCGTCTTCATCTGCTCTATAAGCTTCAATCTCCTCTTCTTCTTCTACATCGACTTCTTCTTAATCGCCACCGTATGTGATTTGTTTGTATTTATTAGCTAATTTTACTGATGGGTATTCAATATCGTCTTCATCCCATGTAGAGAAGAGATCAAAGAGGAGCCCCTCCTTGTGCTGCACATTGCCTAGGCGAAGCAAGAGGAGGCATTCTAAAGAAAGTTACTCCCATTGCCGCAGCATGGGTTCCAAATCTGAGTAATTTTCTGCTTGGGTTGGTATTGCTTGGAGTTTAGCTGTTGGTGGCCTTTGATCTCTGTTGACAAAGAGATAAAGAGGTTTGATTTCTCTGAACCACTGTAATTTGTTTTTATTGTTTCATCTCTCTATTAAAAATCTTTCCTTTTCACCTTCATAGGATCCAATTTGGTCATTTTTAAGTGGTACATGTTGATATTTTTAATAGAAGACATACATCAAAATATGGTTGTTTGAGATCTCCTGTATTAATTATTGAATATAATTATTGAATATAATTGATTGTCGTCCGAAGGCAATGGACCCCATGAGAGTATTGAAGAGTAGATCTACTGCTCTTCTTCTCTTTCTGGACTAATAATGAGCTCTTGTTTTGGGTTCTCATAACCAAGGTGCCTTTTTTAGAAGTCAGAAGAAATCTGATAACAAAATTTGATATTGTGTATGTGTTCTTATCTTCTTTATTTGAATTTTTTTTCTAATTATAATCACATTATATGTTTAGATTTTTGGATCTTGTTGTTGTTGGGTTTGTTATTATCTCCTCTTCTGTTGTAGATTGAGATTCATAGTGTATTATCCCTCTTTAACTATCTGCAAACAGAAACCAAACTATTTTTTTGGCATCTTCGATTGATACATCTGGATGCTTGCTTTGATGCCCTGCTTGCAGTTGAAATGGCCAGAGATCGTGATTTCATTGCCTGATTTCATTGCCTTGAATTTTTTTAATCATGTAGAATTACTTTGGCAATATATCTGTTTTGCTATCTATCATGAATTGGTTTTCTTATGACCTGTGAGTTTCCAAGGTGACATGTACATGCACTAAATTGTACATCCCTTATTGTTTGCAGAGGAGATCACGCTGGTTCAAGGATTGCAAATCTCTACAACCTGAGAATTAAACTGGGTTTGTTTCTGAGAGGGAATGCATTGTTCATTGGTTCAAAGTACATACGGCAGGTACCTGACTCAGGTACATGATACAGGTCTGAGCTACATATATGAAGCCATAAAATCGAAAGCCCTTCATACGTTGCTGCTGATACAATCGTGGGATCAAAAGCGTATGCACCATGGTTTCAGATACATTGGAAATTTTGCTAGTTTCTTCTGTAGATTTGAATGTAAGCATTCCAAACATTAAGAGTTCCTAAAGAGAATTATTTTTTTGCATACTGGCAGCAGAGTTTACATGAAATACCTTATACTTTACATTGAAATACCTGGTACATCTGTATTGGTGACCATTTTGTAGTTGAACTTTGATGAGAACTGTGAACATCTCTATTTGGTTTATTTTGTATTGATATATGATTTGTTACAATTCAAACTTCCTTTTGTGATTATGTAAATGTTGGTGTTTATTGTGATTTTTCGAGTACACCCAATGGGTAGCCCAAAGCCCAATGGACCGGCCCAAAGCCCGCTTTATACCCATTTGGACATTCGTAAAAAAGCCCATTGGGCTTTGGGCCACCCTGAAAGCCCGCCCATTTGAATTGGCATCTATTTGGCCCGGCCCGGCCCGGCCCATTCTCATCCCTACCGCCACCCTCAGCGCTACCGCAGAGAGACGTTGACGACCGCCCCGCTTTCGCCGAGTACTGACACCCCGCGCCGCCGCCGCCGGGCGAAGGCGTCGACGGCCTCAACAATATTGGTGCCGCTGGCGATCTCGAGCACGTGGGACCGGAGAACGTTGGGGCTCTCACGGGTGAGGATGATCGGGGGCCTCGGCTTGTTCTTGGACCCCGCGGCCCGGCCCTTGGGCTTTCTGTTGGTCGCTGTGTCGTCAACGCCTGGTGTGTACAACCAATAACCTTTTATATTGTAGATCATGATAGATTCAGCGACTTAATTGAACACATTCCAATAGCTTAGAGACTAATATAAATGAGAGCAAAGCTATGGAAGCACAATACCTACAAACCAAACTCCCTCCCACTTACAAATTTCTTGTACACATCATGGGGATAAATGAATCATGTACAACCAATGACAGTTTCAAACATAGATTATAATAACTTATATGAGGAATTAAAAAATAGAAAACCAAAGTTGCCTCTGATATGAATTTAGATCTCCACATGCAATTAACCAAAAAGGCGAGATTAGCACAACATAAAACAGTAAACGGTAAACACTAACTAAACTTCAAGCCTTTCAATATCTTTTCCCTTCTCTCACTTATCCAAACAGGTGAAGAAATTGGTACACTAGCTCTTATATAAACAAGCAGCACTAATTCGAACAGAAAAGATTTATAGTTTTTTTTCTACCTTCCAGATTTAATTTTGTTCTCATCATCTATATCATCTATACAAGTCCATGATCATAAGAGTGTAACAAAGTTTAAATAAACAAAAAACACCAAACTTTGAGACATGAATAGTCCAACAAGGGAACAAAATAATCTGGACTATGGTAAATTTCAGTACTAGAAGTCAAACATAATGACAGGAAGTTATTGAGTTTCCAGGCATGGCCTCAAAGGCTCTAATCCTTTTTTATCCTTTCCAAAACCTAAACTAACCGACAAACTGCATGAATTTCATTTAGAAGCCCCTGGATGAGCTGCAGTCCTAGTATCTCCATTTTCCTTTTTGTGTTTTGCTTCTTCCACCTGAGTTGATACCTTTGCATTTACCCTCTTGACATCCCAAACTGCCTCACCAACTCCTCCCTCATTTTTGTCAATGTGTCTTGACAAGTCCCTTCATATCATCACTAAAGCCCATACATTCATCAAGATCATGCTCATCGCTAAGTTATGCACATCATTCATACTTCCAAGTCACAAGAAGCCTCAATCAAAACCTCATATTTCTTAGCCTATCATTGGGCTTCAGCTTTTTCTGCCATCATATCCTTAAGCCTCTCCATCTCACGAGATATAGCATTGCAGGTCTGGGGACATGACACACTCTCTCTCACCCCCACCCATACCCAGATGTATGTACGTGTGTTTGAAGAAGGAAAGAAAAGGATGATTAAAGGGGGGAACACTTTTGTTGGCTTGCAACTCCAAAAAAATTGTTAAAATTGAACTTTTTTAACATTCATATGCATGGAAATCAAATCTTCGATGCACAGGCATATACATATATGTGAGTATATTTGGAATGCAAAAATGCTATTGATGCAAATCCAATCTAGTTTGACAAAACATGGACTTGGAAATAAATAAAAATGCATCCAGCAGAATAATTAAATAGTCATATTTCAGCCACTCTGCTAATGCTAGTGATGCAAGAAGTCTGAGTAGGTAATTGCCAACGTAAATCATATACTCATCAGTATATTCTGCATCTACTTTATCTAAGTTTGAGTGGCATGAACCACTCGGACAACGGAGAGGCAATTCATTAGGAGCCGTCGGATCGTTGGGCTAACTAAATTATATAAAGATTAGTTATATTTCAGCCGCTCTACCTATGATAAAAGATTCTCTTAAAGTAGGTAAGTAGTCTGTGAGCCATAGTGAATTGCCAAATTATATCTTATAGTCATCAATATAAACTACAGCAATTTTCACATTGTTTGATACATATAGAGCAAAGTCCATTGAGACAAATGGAAGACAATTCATTGGAAGCCTTGGGTTGTCAAGCGTACTAGTTATACAGGCATCCATGCTTAAGTGAAATATCACCATTATAATCACAAAAAGGTCTTGTCGGCTTAACGTTTCAAACTAGTCTATAAATGCATAGTTGTGCCTCATGCGAAAATACTGTAACTCATCCAGTAAGGTAATAGCAAGCAAAGTTTTTAAAGGTTGTAAAGGCGTACGCCTCAAGGCGCGTCTCAGGGCGAGGCGCACCTCCAGCGCCCTAAGGCGCGAAGGAGGAGGCGGTCACCCGCCGAAGGCGCGAAAATGCGTACGCCTCAGGTCGAAGGCGCACGGCTGAGGTCGGAGGCGCGCCTTGAGGCGTTGGGGTTTCACGCCTTGAAACAGGTTAGTTTTTGCAATTTTTTTAAAATTCCCAGGGTATAAAAGCTAAAAGAGAGAGAGAAAGAGAGAAGAAAGAGGAGCTGGACTCGCCGCCACCTTGAGTCGTCGCCACAGGTTAGTCTTCTTCCTTCTTCGTTCTCTTTTGTTCTTCCTTCTTCTTCGCTCTTTTTTTTGTTCTTCCTTCTTCTTCACTCCCCCTGCCCCTCGCCGGTGTTCGCTGGTTTTTTCTTCGTCGCTTTTTTTCTTTTCTTCTGCGTTTTTACTGTTCTTTTCTTCTGCGTTTTTTTCGTCACTTTTTTCGTTCCTTCTTCTTCATTTTTTATCGTTTCTTCTGCATTTTTTTCGTTTCTATTGTGAGAATGAGAGAGATTGAGAAAGTGACCGCGAGAGAGATAGAGAGGTGCATTGTTTTTTGTGATGTTGGAAAGGGTGAATAGAGAGAGTGTATGAGAGAGAGAGATGCTAATAAAGTTTAACTCCAGAAAGAATGAATAAATTTAATTATGTGGTTATAAAGTGTTACGCCTCACAACACGATGAAGACTTACACCTTACGCATTGAGGCTTACGCCTCGCGTCACGGGTCGAAAAAACGCCTCACGTCACGCCTTCGCGTTTTAAAACTTTGATAGCAAGCGCTGAAATGTCTGGAACAACAAAAAATCTATTATACAAATGAGGAATTTGTCATACGTGGCGGGATTTGCCCCAGTGGCATGTTTGTCTCAAGTGACAGTGCCACATCACCACATGAGATGCCACATCACCCCACCCCCACCCCCCCCCCCCAAACACCCAAAAACAACCCAAAACATGGCCCAAAAACACACCCCAAGATCAAACAAGACCAAAAACTAAACCAACTTCAAACCCCAATTCAAACCCCCCAAAAACATCAAGACGATACCCACACTCACACCAACGCTTCCCATTTGAACCGGTTTGGGTCCCGTGTCCTTATTGTGAGGGTGTGCTTTTGGGTGCACGTGCACTTTGTGCACGGGTTATTTCTAGTGGAACACTAAAATATTGCAAACGCCGTCGTTGATTTTTAAATTTAAAAACTTGAACATGTAGGGATAAGTTTCCCATTAATACACTCAAGAAGACAACTAATAATACTGCCAACTTTAAAAAAACAATTTACTACTGGTGTTGGTCTAATTCTCCAAAATGTCAAAAGGCAATGACAAAAATATTGTATACTTGCCAACTAATAGGTGATATAACTCCATACCAATGCATAGCCCTCTTAAACTAGGTTTTGCCTCATACCATGAAGAAAATTGAGTAACAAGCGAGAGCGTAAGATCCTCCATCTTGTCATCTGTGGATACAATTCATGCCTTCTGGTAATGATGCAACTTATACAACAAAACCTTGCCTGCAGCATTTCCAAAGGCCATAAAACCACCACCAGGACTGAAATCCAAACACCGTGGATACTGCAAGCTAAATCTCGGAGTAGGCCAGTTTGAAAAGACACTAAAAGACGGAATGTGAACGAGCTTCAGACTGTTCTTTTTCATGTTTGAACTGATAGCTAAAATTTGAGCATCATGATTAAATTTCATAAAATCAACCTTGGTGGTTAGATTCTCAATCGTCTTCACTGGCTTTCTCTTACCCCCAAGAAACTCCTCCCTTTTGTAGATGTTCACGATTCCACTGCTTGAGCCAGCTGCAAACAAAGTGCTGTCTGGTGAAGCACATAGAGCTGAACCAGTAATGCAACCCTCGTCAACAGCCTTGTGGATGCACCTCCTCGTTCTGAGATCCCAATGATAGATTTGTCCATCTCCACCGCTGCTCATTAACAGCTGCCCGCCATCAACAAAAGCCAAAGAACGAGCAGTCCCATTCATCTTCATAGTTCCTATAAGCTCTTTGGTCCTTGGAGAAACCAAAAGAATGTAACCTTCATTCCCGATGAATGCAATAGTTTTCGAATCAGGGGAAACCTCAAAACTTTCTAAACTCTTCTCCTCTCGGCCTGTCAAGGGACCTATCTTATCAACTGCCGCTTTGACCAAATCAAACGTATAAAAGAACTTCCTTCTGCTCGATAAAATCACCTGAGAGCCGTCAGGCAGGAAAGAAGCCTTGTGTATCGGACAGTCCTCAATGAACATGCTCTGCACTTTAGTGTTGCGTTTTCCATCCACCTGAAAGAACCTCAGCCTTTTGTCCAACCCAGCAGTCAAGAGCAGTTGTCCATTTCTATGGAACTGAACCGAATTAATCGGACCATTGGAGGGCTCCTCGCTATTAGCGTCCTTCAACCTTGAGTACTCCAATAAACCTGGCAACAGCTTAACACTACTCTTCACCACAAGCTCATCATTGCTCCGAAGTACATCATCCATCTCAGGAACCTCATACCCACGGGAAACTGTGATGCCACTGTCATGGTCTGATTCATCTTCGGAATCAGCAAAATCTTTCGATTTCCTATCAAGTTTAGCCCACTCTGTTCCGGGGTTCAATTTCGCATGCTGAGCCCGCAGTCTAGCAACATAGTCCTTGCCCGGGATCAATTTCTCTCCGGCCTCCTTTCTCAGCTTCCTCAACCGTTTAACTTTCACTATATCAATCTCAGCCTTCTCCTCCTCTTCATCAACCCAGACAGGCTTCTTCTCTTCTTTAATCTCCACGTCGAGAATTTGAGCTTTCAAGTCCTCTTCGTATACAACCACTTCGTTACAAGTTGATTTATCCACGAAAAACAAAGGAGCATCTTGGCCCACCGCCTCCTCCTTTGCTTCAATTCCGTCTTCCTTCCCGTACTCCGGCCGAGAATATAGAGCTCCAAATAGGGCGGATTCTAGCCTCTTCATCTCCACCTCCTGCTCCGTTCTTGAACTCTCGTCATTCTCTCTACTTCTCTTTTGGTTCTTCTTCGAACCAAACGATCCAGGTCCCTCCCTCGATCCGTTAACCTCGTTGACAACAAAGAGTGGAGACTCGTCGGCCGGATCTTTATCAGTCTTCTCACGCTGGTTCTTAAGAACCGCGTTTTGTGAAATGAAGCTCATTTTAGCCGTAGAAAACTGCAAATCAAACATGTAGAAGCAATGAACAATTATGAAATTTCGCACAAAAAAGCATTTTTCTGAATAGATAGCTTGCTATAATCGATACAAAGGGAGGAAACCATCAATTTTTTCACTTTGAAGCCAGAATAAGATTGAAAGAAGAGGCCAGAAGAGTTATTCGAAGGGATGAAAAAGAATTTATTTTTAGCGTTTGAGAACTTACGGCGACAGTGTCCTCTTCGTCTTCGTCGGCGACCACGAGATGGTTCGAAGAGAGATGGGGCGAATATTTTTAGCTTGGGGTTTAGCACGAATTAGGGTTTGGATGAGATAGGGGATTGTTTGGGCTTGCTGAAAACACAGTGAGCTTTGGGCTTTTTATATAGACGAGAAACTGTTCTTTTGTGTTTAAATTTGGGTTGGTGGAGGTTGTGAATAGTGTGGTGAAAGTGAGTATTGTGTTTTTTGAGGTGAAAGTGGGTTATGAATGTGGATGTTGGAATTTTTTGTGGATCCCACACAATTTTATTGTGTGTGTTTTGTGGCCACATCAGCAACTTTCACAGTCAAAAAAGCCAACACAAAATAACATGACGAGTGAAAGTGAGGATGAAAATGAGTGAATAGTGGGAGGAATAGTGAAATCTCCCACTTTCACAAACATTTAAACACAAAAGAACATAGCTAAGGTAAATAGTTGGCTACAATTTAATATCTTTGACATTCAGGAACAAGTGAATCATATTTTTCTAATTTTTGGGCACTGTAGTTCCGCCCCATCGTTGCTTTTAAATGGTGTCCGTGTGTGTAAAATACACGAAACATCCATGTAGATCAGTTGATGAGCGAAAATGACTTGTCCTTTACATTTCTCTGAGAGTTTTTGATTGTAAGTTATGCCAATTTAATTGTTTTGAATTGCCTGAAAGATTGTGGTTGTATAGACATTTTGATCGTGCTTCTGCTGTTTTAATCTTAAATCTCTTGCATTTATGTCTATCTACTTGTGTCCATGAGAAGCCGCTAGCATTACTGTTATTCATATTCACCCCAGCTGATAGAGTAGTGCCCCATAATTGAGAAACTAGCAGAATGTGGTTGATAACGCCCCCACTTAAGATGCTTTGCTTTCAAAGGAAGGAATTGAGCGGCAGCTACGCAATTCTTCGTATCGCTCAAAATTTCTCAGCCTTCAGCATGTGCTGCCAATCGCAACGACCTTCAAGAGAAGGCCACTGCTCTTCTATTAGCCAACAAGAAATCTCCAACGAGATGCGTACAGCAAATCCCATTTCGTAATCACTTCTTGCATTTGCAACTTCATGTATTTGCATAACATCCTTCTCTCCTACGGTCATCCACAAGAACCGTGTGAATTTCTTAAGTATTAATCATAACTATTTATTTAAAAAAAGGGTTTCAGAAAGTAGACAAGATAATACGGTATATGCCATTCTTTCAGCAAGTTAACAGAAGACACAGGGAAAGGGCCAGATTACAAGTCAAGAAACAGTAACATGCTCAACAAATCACAACTTAAAATGGAGTGACGTTCTGGAAAATGAACAAGTACCTAGATTACAGTTCAAATTATAGGTTTAACAAATGAGTGAGCAAATTACAGTAGCCAGCAAAAGAATTGCGGTATTTGTCAATATCAGAACCGGCGGTCTTTTATCCATTTTTGCATCATTGTGTAACAAGAGTATAAAGAATTACAGAAGCCAAAAATCGGAACTCTGATCCACCAGCCAAACGTGATTGGCACCAACCAATCACCTCTTGAAACAATATATGAGAGATCAGCGCTTATGGGCATGCCTCTTCGAGATGTACAATTGCAGAGGTAAAGATGCCAGCCAGCACCAGGCAACCAACCTCTAACAAATGATGCAGAATCACTGCAGATCACAATCTATCCCTGAGGAGCACCAGGCACATGTTCAGCTCCATGTCATTTGGAATCATTTTCTACTAATTTTTCATCATGTTCCTCGTTCCCAGCCAAAGCTGCACTGGTTTGTGGCTGGGAGTCCAGACTGCTGCTTACAGGATCTACGGATTCAGTTGGATTGGCAAACTGGATCCCTTCACCAGATCCTGGCAACAATGCTTCAGCAGTCATTGCAGTAGGTACCGGCGCTTCAGATTTGCATGCATCTGCTACCACCATATCTCCCTCTTTCTCTGCCTCAACCCTACCAGTTGGAACATCGGAAGTTGGTTCCTCACTGGGCAAATCACCTGAATCTGATGTCTCCCTCCATTCAACCCACTCAGGTGCCTTTCCAGTCTCTTCAGCTGAGCCTGAGGGTCCAGCCTCTTTGATGAACTCTGGTAAGGGGCCATTCTCCAAAACTGAACTAGTTGATTCCTCCAAAGTGCTCACAAGACCAGAGGAACGAGGCAATTTCAAAGATGTAGCTGTGTCGGCCAGATCCTTGTTCTCACCACCAACCACCTCATCGGTCTCATCAGAATTAGGCGACGGAGAAGCAATAGAGCCTGCAGAGCGATCATTAGCCGCTCTGTCATCCTCAAAAGCAAACCAGTTTGAGTTTGTAAAGAGCGAACTGCTGCAGCAAGTTTTTCGTCAACCCAGTGATCAATGGCAAATAAACTAGTTATTCAATTGGATACAAGGTTTTAAAAGGAATTTGGGGAAATTTCAATCGGAAAAATCAAACAACCCATAATTTTTATAGATAAATATTTTAGTACACAAAAGAAATCACAATTCTATCATGACCTGTGAATATTTTTGGTAGGTTGTTATCTGTTAATGTATTAAATCAAGGTTTGAAATCTCGGTATCAATATTGAGCTACCACTTTATGTATCATTATCGACAATGTCGATAGTTTGGCCATATAGAATAGTATCAGGATCTAAGGAAATTTATTAAAATTATTCTAATATCTAAAGAAACACAAAAATATAGTTATGAAAGTTAATGACTTTTTTCACAATAGATGGAAAACTGATTAGTTATGATGGACTTTTGTGTAATGCAATAGTTGATGCAGCATTAATTTCAAAACATATTTGATAATTGAATTAACAATTTAACTTATATAGTAAAGCAGAAGTTAAATCTATATGCATCCACCTCAAAGATTAAAAGAAGTCACAAAGTGTGCAAAATTCATATATTCGTAATTGCATCAAATACTTAGTTCGATTATTGTTCTAGTTTAATGAATCTGGTTTAGTTTATTAATTTTTACTTGGTTAATTGTTCGTATTAATTATCCTAAGTACTTTCTATGAAATCATACAATATGTAAATGGCTATTCAAAAGACCCATTAGTGGCATGTGACATGCGCATCCAAAGTAAATTTGAGTTGGGATTACAGGTGGACTAAGTCACTTCTAACGATATAGTTTTTATATTAGGTTAGACCAAATATAATACAGAGATTTATACAGTTAACCACTTTAATCCACCGTTAATTCTTTTCTAATTAATATGATCTCCATCATGGCCCTAAAAAGAATAATTTTCAGCTTTGATAGCCATACTTGTAGGGTTGGACTTTTTGACGACTAATGATGACACTTCCTACATTTTATGGAATGAATAAGAGTTTAATTGCACCTTCTGTATACATAAATTTCTTTTTTTCCCACCCAACATAACCCTATCAAAATTAAACTTCTGATACTTCAAACCAGAAATCTCGTGTATTAGTCATTACGATGTGAACCGGATGTAAATTGAAGACAAATGTTGGGTTTTGAAATGGATTTGGGATAAAATATGATTTTTATTGGATTTCGAATAAAAATAACAAGATAGACGGCATCAATTCGAGAGGAGTGCTGCTCTCCTAGCTTTAATTTCGAGAGCAAAGCCTAACTATCCAAGATCTATGGTTCTATCCAACCCAGAGGATTTCCTTCACAAATTTCAGCATGAATCCCTAACCCTAGCCATCATTTATTTATAATGGTTATTTTCCCATAATTACAGAAATTAAGAAAATACCCTCTGGACCCCAAAATTACAAAATTGCCTCTGGTTCTTGCGATTGCATCACATTATCAGCCAATATATGTGGTATTGGCCGGTTCAATTTAGAGAGGATTGCCACACTTTTAAATCCGATATGATATGGCCGATGGCCCGATATGTATCGATATTGAACAAAACTCGAAAACCATGTAATAAAAATACTTTAAACATGAACAAAATTATTTCCCAAAATAATTCAAATATTTTTGGTCAATAAGACTCCGGAATAAGCTGAAAAAAATTCACAAACTATGAACCAAAAACATATCGCACATGCAGCAAACCAGAGTTTATTCAAAAGAATATAAAAGAAGTAGAAAAGAAATGTGTACCCATCATGACCATCTCCCAAACGCAGTGATGAAATCACCACTTCTGCAGATTCATCATCAAAGTAAACGTCCTGCAAAAAACATACTCAAAGAAAGCATGTAAATTACACACACGCACACACAAAAGAAGTCAAGTTATGTATTAGGTTTTATCTGTCATCCAGGTTATCTTTGCTAGTCATTTATCAGCCCATTCATATCAGCCAACATGTTTGCGAACTCACCGCACGACATGACATGACATTCTGGATTTGATCCAAAATGTCACAGACATCTTGCATGGCAAATCCTCAACACAGTACTTCATACATGAATTTAGTACTAGAAATAACATGTGTGCACTGAGCAAAAAAAACCCCTACGAACATGATCTGGTGCACACGTGCAAACGAAAAGAAGCGAGAAGTGTGCGTGTGTGTGTCGGTATCCTCGGAGGGTAAAAGGGTACACCCAAAAACCTTGGGGGTTATAGGGGAAAAATCCCACAGGGAAAAGATACAATTAAGTGAGTTTGTGGTGGTTTTTTTTGGGTATTTCCAAAGTGGAATAAGGGGGATGGCAAACACGTAAATATGTGAGAGTGGTGGGGTGATTGTTAGGGTAGTGGGTGATGGGACACTGCCACATGGGACAAACCCATGGGCAGTGTCCCTCGTTTGTATAATGGATTATGACTGTTCATTTGTTTGTCTATTTAGTTTCTATGCTTATTAGTTATAAATTAAATATTCTTTAGTGCTTGTTGGTTGCATGAGACGAAAATGCCTTCTAAAGTTTTTAGGTTTAGGTTTTATAATTTTATAACATAGATGACAATTAGGATACTAAATTTATGTTACACTTATCAAATTTTATACGCATGAAACATTTATCCTTCATTCCACTAAGGTTCCGAATATTTACTTAGTTCCCCATTGGGCGCCATAAATTATAAAACTATGTACTGTGATATGAAGAGGTTCCATTGTCTAAAAAGTCATGGGGGCACCAATTTAAATAGGTAAAGCTTTCACAAAAAGCACCACCAAAATACTGAGAGCATTCAATAATACCTCAGCATCTCGTTCCAATGATCCATGTGCCTGAAAATGATGAGGGTAAAAAGAAAAAAGATTGCTTAGTACATTAGATTTATGAACAATTACAGCAATTCCCTTGCACGCACGCACACATACGCTTGCATTTGTCACCATAAATTCATTCAACTGACATTAAGTTACGGCTGAGCATGTGTTTGTGTGCGTATGTTCAAGCACCCCCGGTTTATAAACCAATTTTACAACACACTTTGCACACATTTGAGAACATAAATCCTTTCGACTGACCTTAAGCTGCAACCAAGTTACTGTGTGGGTCTGCTTGCAGATGTAGTGATGTACCAACACAAAAGCACAAATTACATAAAAATCATGATAAAAATCATACCATACGAAGTTTAAAGTACATTTTAATATTGTATATAAATATATACTTGCTATACATCCACTTCGGCACTGAGATGCTTAACAAATTCTTTCTATTACCATACCGAAGCAGTGTCATGAACTTTCAAATGCAATCACTAGGTGGAATCCCAACGATTGCATTTGAAAATAAAAGCACAAATTACATAAAATCATAATAACAAATATACCATACCAAGTTTAAAGTACATTTTGATATTGTATAAAAAATATATATAATTGCTATACATTTACTTCTGCACTGAGATTTTAACAAATTCCTTCTATTACCATATATGAGCAGTATCATGGTCTTTCAAATGCAAACGCTGGGTGGAATCCTGAATTAAGCATTGTTTTCAGATGAAATAAGCACACGAAGTCCAACAAATTCTAAATTCTCCAACTTCCAGTGTTTCTATTGTTTTCCATTATCTTAGATTGATTTCTTCACGGGTGACCATCAGCCACAACAATAGCTTTAGCTAACAAGATCACCTAAAGTATGATACAACATGACTAGCTGAATGTTCAAAGTGGTAATTACTTGAAGTTGATCCTTGGTGTAAAAGACTCGGTATCAGGAACAGATAAGTCTACATCATACATGTCCTCATATAATTGTAATTTTAATCCCTCTAATTTTTTGTATTATTTATTTTGTTGTGGTGGGAGTGTGAGGAATCAGCTGTCCTGATTGGCAGCCTTAAGATACCCAATTTAGTCCGCATAAATGATTGTTTCCACTCTGTGCATGTTTAATTATTGTCTCCCATTTTACCACTATGTAACTTGTATAAGGGTAAAGAACACCTCCTTTTAAATTTTAATGTAACTAGCTAGTAAAGTAGTTCATATTCAGATATTCCTCTTTTCATCAGGCAATTATTAAACTTTAAATTTTGTTAGATAAGTTAGAGTTTACTAATGACCTTCCGTCTCCGGAATGCAGAAATCCTCAAATAGAATAAGATTGTGCCTCATTTCTCCGTTTCCCTCTTCTGAAGCTTCCTTGATGGCTCAATTGAAATTGGAATACCAGAATAGATTAGCAGCAATTGAACCACATCTATTGCTAACTTACAAGTTATTAAAGAGCATGCCTCCGCTACAAGCTTAGGAGAGCATGAGACATGATAGCTCTAACATCAAGCTATTTAACAAGAGAGAACCATTTTAAAACTGGCCTTGATGGTGATTGAAAACGACATCACATATATCCCAAAACAGAATACCCAAATCCAATGTAGGTACTGCAGATACCACTTGACAGTAAAATTGAAAATGAACAAATTGAAATTTGAATTTAAATCAAAAAATTCATCCCACTCAAATGGCATTGTGACCCAAGGTTCAATGCATAATTTCCTAGTCTAGAGTAAAAGAAGTAGTCTACAGTAAAACAAGACATAGGCAAAAATACTCAGGTACCTCCAATACAAAAAAAGGAAAATTCATGCCATTCAAAAGACATTGACCCAAGGTTCAATACATAGAAATTCTGATAGAACTGAACATCTTAGTTTTTTTTACCTCTTCAACATCATCATTATAAATTCCATAACGAAATGCCTGGCTTAAGTTACTAGACAGCGTTGCCACATCATAATCCCTGTCCCTGAAGTCTTCATCATCACTGTCCCTGGTTCGGTCCTGTAATGAAGTGGGACGCCTGCAAAAAGAAAGGGGGAAAGCAAAGAGTAAGCATGACAATATGACTTGTTTATTCAACGGACAGACACCAAATGCAAGCTAGCCAAAAAAGGATAATGATATTATGGAGAAGAAAATTTTAAAAAGAAAAAAAAAATTCAGATGCTACCGTCAGGAACATGGTTGAAGCAATTATCCAAAATATATGCAATAGAACCTAATGTCGCTTTGCTACAATAATCACAATAACATAACTATGACTTGCATGTAATAAAGAATAATAGACATATAACTTTTAACTTACTGGCCTACTTTTTATAACTAAATTTTTGAAAGACAATCATCAGATGACAGATAGTGTCCAATTTCATCAGATGACAAGAGGTGCCCAACTCTCAAATGGTCGAATAACATGAAAGAACCTTCCTTTCTAGTAATCCAATTTAGACTCCTGCAACTAGGATAACCAAGATACTATAAAATTGAAACAAGTCTAGTTGAAGCGAAATCAAAGAGTTTTAAATACAGGAAAGTGAATTCATCTACAATGCACAACATATGTCGAAAGACCAAGAGAATACAAATCAGCCTGGAAAGCTTATTTTGCGAAACAATAATTGAACCCATACGGTACAAAGGTCAAGAATGAGAAGGATGTCATCACAACATCAACCATAACAAATGTATAACATAAGAGGATGCAATCCACATCAAAGTTTCAACACAATCACGGAGTAGATATCAAACCCATAAAATTCGTTAAAGTGGCATCGAAATGAGTGTGAATGTACTCATTTGTTCAATGAAAATGCATGTCCAATTGTCTTTCTTCCTTTAATTAAACCTTTTTCTGAAAGTTAAATGGACCTAGCTACCTAGACATCCCTAAAGAACTGAGGTTATCTGATACGTTTAGGGCTTTTTGTGGGGATCAAAGATGGGATTTTTATGGCTTTGGACTTCCTAATCTAGGGTTTAGAGACGAAGAACTGATCTGAAATTATGAATTAAATCCTAGAATAATTGATCTAAAATCACAAGTAAGCTAATTTAACTAGGGAATTAATCTAGGGTTCGTAGGGAAATATAATTACCTCTTCAATTCTTCGATACCCCCCTCGCTAGAGCCGGCCGGCCCCTTATTAGGGGAGGGATTAGTAAATGTCTAATTACCGATTAACCCTCCCCTCTGGATGCGGAATTACAAGTTTGGCACCGGGTCCGTGGTGGACCCAAGTCGCCTCCTCCGTTGATAGACCCGAACCGGAACCCCCTCTTGATCCGTGTGGCCCGTCTCCTCTAGCCGCCGCGTCATATCATTACTCCCCCCAAAGTGCCACCTTGTCCTCAAGGTGGAATTCCGGAAATTGATCGCGTATCACTGCGGCTGACTCCCATGTAGCATCGTAGTCGGGTAGGCCTCTCCATCGAATAAGCACATCATGTGTCCTGTCTGTAGCCTACCGGATCCCCGTCAGCTCCTAAGGCTCCAGAAGCACCTCCATGTCATCGGTCAAAGTAGGTGGCAAGGTCGGTGATAGTGTGTGATGCCCAATGGCCCTCCTCAACTGTGAAACGTGAAACACTGGGTGAATGGTGAAAGTGGCTGGCAACTGCAGACAATAGGCCACCTTCCTGATCTGAGCTGTCACCTTGAAAGGTCTATAGTAGCGGGCTGCTAGCTTCTCATTGCTCCGACGGGCGAAGGTCTTCTGTTTGTAAGATCGGAGCTTCAGATAAACCCAGTCTCCCACCGCAAACTGCTCATCTCTCTGGTGCGCATCTGCCTTGGTCTTCATAATCTGCTGGGCTCGCAACAGATGTTTCTTCAACTCCTCCAGATATTTGTCCCTCTCAGCCAAATGTTCCTCTACCTGTGATACGGGTGTGGTCCCTCTGCTGAAGTGTATCAAATGGGACGGGTCCCGACCATATAAGATCCGAAAAGGAGTGCTCTGTGCTGCCGAGTGGTACGAGGTGTTGTACCAATATCCCGCTCATGCTAACCATCTGGCCCACTGCTTCGGCGCATCTGACGTAAAACACCTCAAGTAGGTTTCCACACTCCTATTTACCACTTCTGTCTATCCATCCGTCTGTGGGTGATAGGCAGTGCTCCTTCGCAGCTTGGTTCCCTGCACCTTAAATAGCTCCTGCCAGAAACTGCTAATGAAAACCTTAACGCGGTCTGACACTATGGAGGCGGGAAAACCGTGCAAGCGAACCACCTCCCTCATAAACGCTGCTGCCACTGTGACTGCGGTGTAAGGGTGCCTGAGGGGTATGAAATGGGCATATTTACCGAGCCAATCAACCACCACCAGTATAGAATTGTAGCCCTCTGATCGCGGCAGCTCCTCGATAAAATCTATGATGATCTCCTCCGGTAAGGCCAACGGCTGCAAAAGTCCTGCTGATGCCATTGCCATGTACTTATGACGCTGACACACGTCACACTCTGCTATCCTCTGGGCAATGTCTTTCTTCATTCCTGGCCAGTACAGCTCTCTCGCCATCCTCCGGTAGGTCTGCTGTATATCGAAATGCCCTCCGATGGCACTGTCGTGGAACTCCTGAAAAATCATCGGAATATGGACGGAGCCTCTGGGAATCACCAGTCTGTCGTGACATAGAAATCTCTGTCCACTCATGGTGTATCCCGGAAAATTTGCGGATCCCTGCTGCAGTGCCTCTCGTATCTTCGCCAGGTCCTCGTCAGCCTTAATCTCCCTGCTCAACGGCTCCCAGTCTAGAAGGACGGGTGCGGAAATGGCTGCCACCTCTGCGAGCTCCTCGCGACGAGACAAAGCGTCTGCCACCTTGTTCTCCAGGCCTGATCGGTACTGTATCTTGAAGGTAAAATGGACCAACTTGGAGAGCCACTTCTGATACTTCTCGGTGACCATACGCTGCTCCAGTAGATATTTCAAACTCCGCTGGTCGATCCTCACTATGAACCTCCTTTCCAACAAGTAGGGCCGCCATTTCTGTATGGACAGGACAATCGCCATCAACTCCCGCTCATATACTGACTTCAGCCTCGCCCGTGCTGACAGAGTCTGGCTAAAGAAGGCAATAGGCCTTCGGTCCTGCATCAACACTGCGTCCAACCCATATCCCGACGCGTCGGTGTCTATCACAAATGGTCTGCTGAAACCTGAAAGTGCTAAAACGGGCACCGTCGTCATTGCCTGCTTCAAGGCCTCAAACGCCTTGGTCGCCTCCTCATCCCAGTGGAAGTTGTCCTTCTTGAGCTGCTCTGTAAGTGGCCAAGTAATCGAACGGTACCCTTGGACAAACTTCCTGCAATATCCTGTCAGGCCTAAGAAGCCCAGCAAAACTCGTAATGTGGTAAGTATCGGCCAGTCCAACATGGATGCAATCTTGGCCCTATCTGCCGCCACCCCCTCCGCTGACACCACGTGTCCCAAGTATTCCACCTGCAGCTGCCCAAACAAACACTTCTTCTTATTAGCACACAGCTGCTGCTCCTGTAACTCATGCAGCACTGCTTGCAGGTGTCCCACATGCTCCTCCACACTGCGACTGTACACCAGTATGTCGTCAAAAAATACCAGCACAAATCTCCGGAGGTAGGGTCGGAATACTTTGTTCATCATGGCCTGAAAAGTCGCAGGGGCATTTGTCAAGCCAAAGGACATGACCAGGAACTCATAGTGCCTCTCATGAGTCCTGAAAGCAGTCTTGTGCACGTCAACCATCCTCATCTGTATCTGATGGTACCCTGACTTGAGATCGATCTTTGAAAAGCAAGCTGCCCCGTGGAGCTCATCCAGCAGCTCATCAATCACTGGGATGTGGAATTTATCTGCAACCGTCTCCTTATTCAGGGCCATGTAGTCCACACAGAATCTCCAGCTGTCATCCTTCTTTTTAACTAATAAAACCGGCTGGAGAACGGGCTAGTACTTGGCTGAATCACCCATGCCTGCAACATGTCCTCCACCAGCCTTTCTATCTCGTCATTCTGTACCTGTGGATACCTGTAGGGTCGCACACTGATGGGAGACACGCCCTTCCGTAAGACGATGGCGTGCTCGTGATCTCTGTGTGGTGGTAGCCCCTGTGGTGTCTGGAAAACCTCCTCATACTGAACCAGCAGCTGCTCAATCTCCGGTGCTACCACCTGTGTCTGGTCCTCGCTCTGCACTGATGCTGCCACGGCCTGTAGCTCAACCAAGAAACCTCCTCCTGCTGTGTGGATTGCTCTGGACATGGCCTTATAGGACACTAAAGAGCGACAGAGGCTGGGATCTCCCTGTAATATCACTGTCTTCCCCCCATCTTGATACTTTATCCTCAACATCTTCCAGTTCGTCCTGGTCTCCCTACTGTCTGCAGCCACTTCATCCCCAGGATGACATCGGTACTCCCTAGCTCCAAGGGAAGAAAATCTGTGACAATCTGCACTCCCTAAATCGTCACGATCACCCCGCGACAGACACATATGTTGTGTGTCACCTGTTCAGTGCCCAGCATCACTCCATACCTCCCCGTGCCACTCAGCTGCAGTCCCTGCGCTCCCACCAACCTGCTGGAAATGAAGTTGTGGGTGGCTCCACTGTCTACCAACACGATCCCCTCCTGACTGCCCACATGTCCCACCAATTTCATGATATGGTTCGGTGTGAACCCTACCACGGAATTGAGGGACACCTCCGCAAAGTCCAAGTGCTGGTGCTCTGGCTCCTCCTCTCCTGCCTCTAGTATGACCACCTCGTCCTCCCCCTCATCATCGTCCACAATCAATATCTGGAGAGTCCGATCCGCGCATCGGTGACCTGGAGTGAATTTCTCATCGCATCTGAAGCACAATCCCTTCACTCACTTCTCCCGTATCTCTGCATCGGTCATCCTTCGTACCTGCCCCCTGCTCGGGGCTCCTGCCTCCGGTCTCTGCTGCCCCCAGCAACGGCTGTAGCTCCCTGGGCAGGCGTGCTCCCTGAAGTAGGTACAGTCCTCTGTCCTGTAGCAGCCGCCTGACCCCTGAACGTGGTACCTCCCCACGTCCCGCAGGCTCTCCGCTCCGTCTCCTGATGGTCTTCCACCTTCCTAGCCAATGTCATCATCCCGCGCAGACCCACTGGATGGAACTGCCTCAGTCCTGATCTCACTGTAGGCTTCAACCCCTTCATAAAACAGCCCTCCAATGATTCCTCAGATACTCCTCGAACTCGGAGGCAGAGCGACTCAAACTTCTTGATATAATCCCATACGCACCCCTCCTTCTTCAGTGAATAGAGTCTCTCAAATACTCCGTCAGACTGCCATGCACCAAATCGCTCCATCAAGAGCTACGTAAACTCCTCCCAAGTCTGAAATGGATGTTGCTGATCAGTCCACCGAAACCAGCCTAAAGCTTCCCCCTCCAAACAGACCCCTATCGTCCGAAGCCAGTCCTCCCCTGGTATCGTAGATACCTCAAAATACCTCTCTACTCGGTACAGCCAGTCATCAGGATCTCCCCCCTCAAAAATAGGCACCTCGAGCTTCCTCAACCGTCTCTCCCCAGCAAATCCACATCTCTCTTGCTGATGGAACCCTCCTCTCGGCTGATACCCCTGCCGTCTGTCTGGAAAATATGCATCGGTGTGATCTCGGGCTCCACCCTCTGCTCCATATCCCTGCCAGTCACCCTGTGGATGTCCATACTCTGCCTGGTGGCCTCCTGGTGCGCCCTGGTTTGCTCTCCAATCACCTGTCACTCCCCCGAAGGGTGGGGGCTGGGTCGACGGGCCACCCGTGAACTGGTGGTGCCCTCAAGGCTGCAAAAATCCTCCGCCGGGTCCCCCAAATGGTTGAAAACCTGGAAACTGTGCTCCTCGGACCTCGGGCTGGGCTCCCGGAAGCCCGGATCTGCTCGAAAAGATCTGTTGGACGTCCTGGAAGGCTGGTGGGGCCCCCGGGGGTCCGTCGGTGCTCGGAAGCCTCCCCGGGTGTCGGGCGAAGCCCCCCAGGGGTTCGCCTGGGGCGGCCGGCCCCAATTTTGGGCCGGCGTCCCCGCCTGGGTTCACCGACCCCGCAGGGAGCGGCGGCGGGTGCGGCCGCCCCTCCTGGGGGCCTGGCGGGCCCCCCGCGACTCTCTGGGGGTTCGTCGGCCCCCCAGAGACCCGTGGGGGTACGGCGGCCAGCCCCCATCCCACCGGAGGGGCGAAAATCCCCCTCCGGTGAGTCCTTCGGCGCGCGGCGCCTTGGGGTCATGATACGCCCACATTCCTAGTCACATGGATCGAAGCCTCCGTCTTCATCTCGTTCTGGTCCTCCTTCGAAAAAAATCGTCTTTTTACCCGTGTCCTTCGCCAAAGGTGGCTCCTTTTTGCTTGGATCCACCTTCGGTGCGAGATTCGCGGACAACGCCGCTATAGCCTCCATTATTTCCGCCAATTTCGCATCTGTTCTCTCTTGGTTCTCCTTCAACTCTCCTCGGATCTCCGCGGCCATCTCGGCATCTTCCTTCCTCGTGTCGATGAACCCTTTACTGATTTGCGCTTCCATCCGTTCAACCTTCTCTTCCAATGCTTCAACCCGCTCCATAGATCGCGTGCTCGCTATGGATCAACCGCTCTGATACCAATTTGATACGTTTAGGGCTTTTTGTGGAGATCAAAGGTGGAATTTTTATGACTTTGGACTTCCTAATCTAGGGTTTAGAGACGAAGAACTGATCTGAAATTACGAATTAAATCCTAGAATAATAGATCTAAAATCACAAGTAAGCTAATTTAACTAGGGAATTAATCTAGGGTTCGTAGGGAAATATAATTACATCTTCAATTCTTCGATACCCCCCTCGCTAGGGCCGGCCGGCCCCTTATTAGGGGAGGGATTAGTAAATGTCCAATTACCGATTAACCCTCCCCTCCGGATGCGGAATTACAAGTTTGGCACCGGGTCCGTGGTGGACCCAAGTCACCTCCTCCGTTGATAGACCCGAACCGGAACCCCCTTTTGATCCGTGCGACCCATCTCCCCTAGCCGCTACGTCATATCATTATCCTTGGGCATAATTGAGCAGCATATGAAATACCAGAGTATAAATTACATAAGCCAGTATGGTAGACGATTCCAGATTATATTGGGGCCTTAACTGCTTTATATATGAATATTGAGTTTGATTTTGTAGGCAAATGAAATAATAGGGCAGGAAACGTAGACTGATCCTTGATTGTATCACTAGTTGTTTGGGTTTCAAGGTTACAAGCACAATTTTATAACTTTCTAAATTGGAAACTTCTTATTATAATAGGATCTATTATTTTCATAATTTTATTTATTTGAACGTCGATATTGTATCATTACTATAGAAGAGAAGGTTTCATTTTACAGGTGCTTAGAATTTATTGGGAAATCATTTCCATAGCATTCCATATAAAAGGCACGATAATATTAGATTAAGATTAGTTCCCAAAATTTTAGTAATTGGCCTTCTTGAATATAATGTTTCTATTACTACAAAAGGTTTTAAACCTTTTCTTTGAAGGGAAATTAATAACAAAATGTTGCGGTTTTCAAATTTGTTCTCTCTCTTATTCAGTAACTGGTGATTGATTATTGTTCGCAACTCTAATCAGGCAAGCCTTTGGCAAGCGTGATGCGAACGTGATGATGCAATGCCTTGGATCTTATCTTCTTTTATTTCTGAATCACTAATAAAACATAACCACCACCCTCAGTTTTCTAAAATTTGAATTATGTGACCCCATATGCATATGCACGCTAAAACCGCATCCAATTCGGGTTATGCGCATGAATATGTGGTCAACCGCATATGCACGCGAATAATTGTTTATGTGCTCACATACCCGGATTTGAGGGCGCGTAAACGGTGATTTTTTAAAAAGAAATTATAATGTCAAATTGGTTTTAAATCAAAATTATTTTGCATTTATGAGTTTATTGCTTGAATGTCTGTTTGAAATTGACATGCACAAATCCCAACATATCTATATCTACAATGATGATGCATGTATGACTTAGCTTTGTCCGATTTGCAATTTCCATCCAAAAATTCATTCACACAAGTGTTATAATATGTATATAACACTGACACTCATCCAGCATATAATTAATAGTCACATCTTACTATTGTCCATAGATAATATGTTGCTGATGCAATTGTTGGTTGAAATTGTTATTGCCGATGCAAGTTTTGTTTGGAATTGTTGTTTCCAATGCAAATTGTTGGAAGCCGATGCAATTCTTGTTGCACACATGGAATTTTAGCAATTGTTCTTGATTCACGTGATACATCTACTGGTGCTTGAAAATCTATAATTTTTTTGACTTTTTAGGCATTTTTATCTTTTAGTATGTACATATATGATATTTATTACTTATTTATAATCAAAAAATTTATTAATTGTGTAATCCGCTTTATCGATGCATTAACCGTTTATACGTGATGCACACTTAGACCGAACGCATAATGAAATCACATTTTAGAACACTGCTCCGACCTACGAACATATAAAAAAGTAGAATCGACATAATCGATTGTCATCCCGATATATACATACACAATGAACACTTGGACCGAACGCATAATGAAATCACATTTTAGAACACTGCTCCGACCTACGAACATATAAAAAAGAAGAATCGACATAATCGATTGTCATCCCGATTACGTACGTACGTACGTACATAAAAGAGAAAAATGGGCATCAGCTAGCGAAGGATAAAATTTCCTCCTTGTCTAGCATCAAAACTGAAAACCCTTTATTTTTTTCCGACTATCCGATTAGTTTATTTTGATATTCATGTTATAAGCTTCCCAGATCATTAATTTTCAATTAAATCCAAGTGGTTTTATTCCTTCATCTACTCATTGCAAATTTAATGATTTTTGTAACGGCTAGATAAACAAATAAAACCTATTGGGTTAACTTGAAAGTTGTTGATTTGGTGTTTTAAAACATGATCAAAACAAAGAAATCTTATTGTCAAAAAAATATGGGATGTGAGGTTTTTGCCGCTAACCAATTTCCTCCTTGGCTAATTGTCTCCATATTGCTATATACATAGATATATATTAAAATATTCATTTTCACGTAATCCCACATAATCGACACATAATTCGATCATGCGCCTGGATCTTCTAGAGCTCACACGTAATGAAACCGTATTTTAGAATTTAGAACACTGGCCACCTTAATTTACATCCTCAAATCTGTTCCGTGTTAGGAAGTCAATTAGAGTAAATGGTACTGCAGAGTCCGGCCCAAAACCTACCTGAATCATCTTTCAAACTTCAAATAGATCCAGATTCAACTCATCCACAAAAAAGGTTAGATTGGATTACAATCTTTCTGTTGACATTTTGGACCCGACTTTTGATCGATTTCTTTTATCAAAACATGAAAGTTCAAAGTCCATTAAGTCAGGTCCAAATTGTGAAAACTATATTCAACTAAATTTAAATCAATATTTGAGGCCCATAATTAAACCATTCACCCTGTCCTCATCATTGGTTGATCCATATCTACTCGGATAACTTTTTGGCCAACCCACTTGCACTCCTTGTATTAAAGAGAGTTCCATCAAATCAGATTAGTATAACCCTAAAAACCATATATAACTTCTTGAGTCTTCTGAATTCAGAATCATTCGAGTAATTTTGTCCAGTATTTAAAGGAATCTTAAATCCACAAGAGCTAAGCAAATAAAAATGACAAGAACATATAAGCATATGAGGATGAATATTTAGATTAACGTCAGATTAGTATGTGATTTCTTAACAACATAATGCCAAATTAAACAAATCATACCTAACAATTCTACATATTAGCTTCCAATAAACACTAGAAGGCCATAGCTCTAAAATTCATAATAGTAGTAAACATTAGTTATCATACACACAAAGGTTAAATGTTATAATCTTCGTCCAAGGGGACAATAAAAGATAATATTGAAAGATTACCATGTTATAAATTAAAGAGCAATAATGCAAGAGAATAACTGAAGAACATGCACACATCAACCTACCCACAAGCCCATTGATAGACATTTTCCAATGCATTACGTTTGAGTAACGCATTTGTATGCCAATCAACCCATTCACTATTTCCCTGTAAACAACAAAGCCACAACGTTTTTGGTTCAAAATGTTTACTGAAGACAGTTATATATGAGAAATGGCTTTATATGGAATAAAAAACCCTCTATAAGTGCGATGAGAGGAAAATAAAGGGAAAAGTACATGGTATTAACTCTGCAATACAAACCTGCAAATGTGTCAGAATAATATTGTTGCTATTCCCCAACTGACTAAGCTTGTTAGCTATACGTGTCATATGCCCAACATTTCCTACCCTGGGAGATGGCCTTCCCTCTGCAGATACTGTTGGCTGCAGATGAAGGGGTCAACATATATAATGATAAAAATAAGTACACTTCAACACAAACGGATAGACACACACAGTAGTTACATATACATATCCATATGTACACATGTGTATGTGATACGTGATAGAGTGTGCGCGTGCGTGTAGGAGTGATGATGTAGAACCAGCAAAAATTTGGAAGATTATGGAAGATTTTAGGGAAGAACAAAAAAAACTAGGGTTCCAGGATTTCTCATCAAGAATTTGATTTCTTGTCAAAATAGACATTCCTCAAGTTTGGAATTTAATCACTCAAAACATTTCATTGAATATTAAAATCAGTGTGATACCTATTACATTTACAATGGAAAGCAACTGTTTTTCCCAACCACGGTTGTGACTAAAATTTTATTAAATACTAATGAAGAGAAAAAGACAACTAAATAAAAATAGAGCTCAAGGGGCTCAACTTAGGCTTGAAACCAACCTTAGTAAATTAGGTTACGTCTCACACGTCTCCTCATGTGTGTTTAAACTCGGATGTCCCCATCAACTCTCTCCAAATGGGAAGAGCTCGATCCTAATGGGTGTGGGCCCTAGTGGATGTAATAAAACTCGAGCAAATTTGGATCTATCCTCTCCTCTGTAGCTCTATTCTAAAAATTTAAGTGATGTCCGAATCTGATCGGCCTTTCTAACTAACCAAGTAGCGCTGCTAGCCCTCTTTCCTGGTTGATATTATATGCTCATTTAAGATGCGATCAATCTGCTCCTTACATGAAGATAATGTAAGCAGTTATAGCAAATAAAATACATGGACACTCATCTTATAATGGAAATGCTTATCATGGAAATGCTTAAAGAAAGGATCTGTGTGTATTGCTACCAGACCTTTATAAGCTACTAGCAAATATTCAATATTAAAAATCAAGCTTATATCATAATCAGAAGGGAGATTGCCGCATACGTATTAAAACCTTCTTTAAGACTTTGAATGTGTAAGCACTACGAGTGTACAGTTTCTTAAATGTTCTAGGAGAAAACCTCTCTGGCTTGCTTCTTCTCATTACACAATCATGTGCATTAAATTTTTTGAAACTTTTGTATGTATCTACAATAGATTTATATCGTTCATTACTAAAGTGAATTTTTTTGCCGATCTCTTTATACAAATCAATAATTTATTATGTAAATGACACAAGATGCGATATGGAAATGAGATCTATTGCTTCCTACATTTATAACCATGAATGATTACAAATTGACTTATGCCAATGGATCTGGTCACTAAACTATTATATGCAAACTCTACGTTTGGTAACATCAGATCATAATTCCTAGTATTCTCACTCACTAAACATCTAATGAGATTCTTTAAATGTTGGTTCACTATCTCGGTTTGGTTGTCATTTGAGGATAGTAAGCAGTGGAGAATTTTAACTTAGTTACCAAGGTTTCTAAAAATAAATCATAAATTTCACATTTCTATCTGAAACAATCATTTGGGCAAACCATGTAATTGATCAACCTCGCCATAATAAAATCTAATAAAAGATATGCATCAAAGATTTTGGAATATGTGATAAAATTGGCCATCTTTAAGAATCATGAATTTCACATTTATATCTGAAACAATCATTTGGACAAACCATGTAATCCATCAACCTCACTAGAATAAAATCTAATAAAAGATATGCATCAAAGATTTTGGAATATGTGATAAAATTGGCCATCTTTAAGAAACGGTCCACTACAACAAAGATAGAGTCGTGTTTCTTGGGTGTGCATGGAAGTCATATCACGATGTCCATACCAACATCTTACTAGGGATAATCAGGTGATGGTAATGGTGTGTAGAGTCCAATATTTTGTTTTAATTGGCAGACATGATCCTACTTATTAAGTCTGACAACATCTCTCTTAAGGCTCAATCAATAAAATTAACTCTCTGCATATCGTTTTGTTCAGCCTGAAATGTCTTGATAACCCCCGACATGAATCTTCCAAACAATGAAACGATGTCCATACCAACATCTTACTAGGGATAATCAGGTGCTGGTAATGGTGTGTAGAGTCCAATATTTTGTTTTTAATTGGCAAACATGATCCTACTTATTAAGTCTGACAACATCTCTCTTAAGGCTCAATCAATAAAATTAACTCTCGGCATATCGTTTTGTTCAGCCTGAAATGTCTTGATAACCCCAATATGAATCTTCCAAACAATGAAATTTCTCACAGACGTATGTGGGATACTCAACATGATTGGTCTGATATACCATATGATACACCTAATATGTTGGAATATTGGACCCAAAATTTTAAACCCAAGAAAACATGTGAATCATATCATTTGCTCGTTGACACCTAGATATCAACCGACATATCGACCATCTCGGTTGATATCTAAAACATTGACTACATGATGACCCTAAATATATACACATCCTGAAAAAATAACTATCTTGCTCTCTTGCAAATGACGTGTAGGTCTTGATTCTCTCAAATCCTATAACATCAGTGCTCATAGCAAATAATAGAGTGAATCCTATGGCTGAGTGCGTTGGTAAACTTATTTTCAATCCATTCTTTGTGATTAAGGATACATGTGTATTCTTGAAGCAATTTAACCCAATAATCATATCTCGAATTTAGTTTCTTCAAAGAATCGAGATACATTAAGGCTTTATTATCTGAGAACAAGATGAATTATTGCAGTAAGAGATAATGTCTCCAATATCGTAATACATACACTATCACATAAAACTCACTGTCATATGTGGAGTATTTAAGTTAGCATCATTTAATTTCTTACTAAAATATGCAACATGATGTTCTTCTTAGCTTAATACTCTGCATATTCATATGCCTAAAACAACACATCTAACCTCAAATACTTTTATAAAATATGGAAGGCACATAACATGTGCTTGAGTCATACACTTTTTGATATCAACACCTTACCAGCAATCTTAACACATTTAAATTCTTTTTTTCCTCGTACAATTAGTGATTGAAAACATAATGATACTAGATCTATTTATGAATCAATGATAAAATGTGTCTAAACCATGAAAGCTGTGAACTTTTTATATGTTACAAGGTTCACACCACTTTACTATCGCTTGGATCTTTTAGGGATTTGAGAAAACAATAAAACCTAAGAAGATGACGCGATCTATCCTAAAAGAACACTTCTTTAGCTTTGTATAAATGCTTTCTTTTCTCAAAGTGACATAGACCTTCTGCAAATGGGGGGTGTGTGTGTATTTCTTTCTAGATCGACTATAGATGAGAATGTTATCAAAGTATACAACTAAGAAGTTTTTCATAAATGATCAGAATATTTGAGTCATTGCTTCATAAAGGTGCTAGGAACATTAGACAATCTAATTGGTATAACCATCCATGCATGCAAACCATCATTTATCTTGAAGATTATCTTTCATTGTCTCTTGAGTAGATTCGAAGCTGAAGGTAACACTCTTAAATTCAATCTTTGAAAATATAATGGCACCGACCACCATGTCAAGCATATCATCCACCTTAAGAATAGGAAAATGATACGTAACCTTAATTTTATTAATTACACAGTTATCCAAGTACATCCTTCATGATCCATTGTTCTTTGATGTGAGGAGAGCTGACACAGCATATGAACTCAAACTTTTCCTAATAAAACTATTAGCTAACATGTTGTCAACTCGTCTCTTTAACTCAGCATGCTCAATGGGGTTCAATTGTTAATAAGGCAGGTTAGGAAAGGTGGCTTCCCAGGACTAGATCTATAGCGTACTATATGTCATGCATATGCAGTAAAAATATGAGAGGTTCTTAAGAAAAACATCACGAAATTCTTTCAAGATTTACATTATTTCTTATGGTATCTCTTCTTGAAAAGCCTTACATCTCTAGCGATTAAGTCAAACACAATTGAATCCTCAGTGACTTCTCTTTCGAGCTCTTTTGAATTTATAGCATGTATGCTCTTTCCTTTCGTCGCTTCCTTCTTTTTTAAAGCGATCACCTTGGGTTAAATGACATTTAGCTTATTTTTTACCTTCATGAATAAGCAGCACGAGTTTGGCTGACCAAAAATCGTGATGTCTAAATCAAAACGCGAAGGTCTACATATGATGATATATCAAACGTCTATTGGTAACACATCATATCAAATCTTGTCCTTATATAAGATGAATTGAATAGAGACATGATATCTCTCCTTGATGCTAATGGATAAGGCATCCACCCATGACACCTTGTATGGGCTAGGGTTGGGACTATCTGCAATCATAAGCAGAAAATGAGGTTGGAAAAACTTCTATCAACGTGCTTCATACATGCATGAAAAATTGCACTCATGCGCCATCCATCGCTTTCTTTAGATTGAGCTCAGACACTGAACAATTCCAAATCTAAGATTTTCAATGCAAGGATTATAAAACTCTACTCGAATGGGAGTGTTTTAAATACATCCTAGTCTCACTAAATCCTAATCGATTTCATAACAATCATCACCTGGCTCGTGAATTTTCTCATCATACTCTCATTGGTCATCTCCTTCAAGATCATCTATAAATAAATTTGTAAACTTGTATTGACCTACCATGACCTGACACTTGTTACACTATGTGTGCGACCCAACTTTGAAAGTCTCGCCCTAGATTCCTTTACATGTGTTTTACCATATTAGTTCAGGGTTTTAGGTTTAACTTAGATTGAAGCTAACCTTATGATTGTTTACTATCAGCCTATGTTGGTTGGCCAAGTAGTTGTTGTAAGTCAAACGATGTTACGCATGTGGCTAATGGATACAATCAAGATTCTACACAAGCTAATAAACATGCTCTAAAGTATGGACCTCTCAAATAATAAGCTTATTTCGAATGTCAAGTTTAAAACCAACTCTAAACCTAGATAAGATCATTATCACATATGTCACATTGTCACTACATCACATCAAACACTCATCAAATCTGACAATGTAATCAAGTACAGATCCATTATTCTAGGTCAGATTCTACAACTAGTTAAGGAGACGCCGATGAAAAGAGATGTAAATATTTCTCATTAAGCTTCTCGTTCATCTCATCTCATTTAACTATAAATGGTTATCTCACATTTATCAACATACTGATGCGGCGCGGGTTATGGATGGGGCGCGCGAATCCAATGAGTCAAGGAGGCCGGTTCAAGTGTATCAAAGGAGGAAGCGACTCGGGTCCACCACGGGCCCAGTGCCAAACTTGTAATTTCGCAACTACGAGGGGTGGTCGTTTAGTAATTCCACAATTGGCTAATTCCCCCCTTAAGCAACGGCCGGCCGGCCCTATGAGGACTTACCGAAGAATTGATTTGAATGCAATTTTATTTCCTAGAACCCTATAGCAATTTTTCCTTTAATCCCCTATTGTTAGATTTGTTTTAGATTAATTATTCTAGCATTTAAAAGTAATTTCAGATCTGTTCTTCATATCAAAACCCTACTTTTATTAGTCCAAAGCCAAAAAAATCTCACCTCTATTCCCACAAAAAGTCCTAAACGCATCAAATTGGTATCAGAGCACTAGATCCATGGCGAGCACACGATCTATGGAGCGGATCGAAGCGTTGGAAGAGAAAGTGGAGAAGATGGAGAGTCGAATCAGCGAGGGATTTAACGATGTCAAAAAAGAGACCGCGGAGATCGACGCGGCCGCATCCGCATCCGAAGCGTGATTGACGACAACTATGGAGGCGAATAGATTGCAGATGATGAGGGACATAGCGGTGATGATAGCAAACATCAACCCTAAAACGGATCCAAGCAAAAAGGAGCCGCCTTTGTCAACAAATAAAGGTAAAAATGTGATTTTTAGCGAATGGGTTCCGGAAGAAGAGGAAGACGATGGCTTGTATCCGTACGACCAGCGAAACGCAGCAGATCCAGAGGATTGAGATGCGTTTCCAGCCACCTCACCGCCGCGCGGCGGAATTCCGACCACCTGGGGGGCGCCCGTCCCCTCAGCAGCTTTGGGGGGCCCGCCGAACCCCAGGTGCACCTGGGGGCCCCGCCAAACCCCAGGAGGGGGCAGGGGCCGCCGCCCCCTCCTGGGCCCCAGCGAACTCCTGGGGCAGCGCGGAGGGCCGCCGGCCCAAAAGTGGGGCCGACAGGCCCCGTCGCCCCCCTGGGGGGTTCGCCCACCCCCCGCGGCCCATTTCGAGGGCCGCCCAAGCTTCCTGGGGGTCCACCGACATTCCAGGGACCCCGACATACCATCCCAACCTCAACGGCGTTACATGGGGCCCAGTTCGGGTCCCAAACAGCTCATACGCCTGGTTTTAAGCAGCATGGTACAAGTTTTCAGCAGCATGGAGGGCGACAGCAGCATCTTGGGGGCCCGTCGACCCATCCCCCATCTTTCGGGGGGTGACAGGAGATTGGAGAGGGATACACGGCACCCCTAGAGACCATCAGGTATATTACGGGCACCCACATGGAGATGAAAGGGGCGACTGGCAGTGGGATGGAGCGGACGGAGTAGCACGGAATCAGGCAGTGAGATACATTCCTGACAGACCGCCCGTTTTTTCAGCAGAGGGGTCAGGATCAGCCGCATGAGAGGGGAGGTTTCGTGGGAGAGAGTCGACTGAGAAAGTTGATGCCCATTTTTTAGGCCGGGAACCCTGATTACTGGTTGTACCGCATGGAGATGTATTTTGAGGTGTCTGCGGTACCAGTAGAGGATTGGCTACGGGCAGTAGGAGTCTGCTTGGAGGGAGAGGCATTGGATTGGTACAGATGGACACATCAGCAGCAGCCGTTCTAGACATGAGAGGAGTTCACTACTCTACTGGTGGAGTGATTTGGCATAGAACGGTCTAGGGGAGTGTATGAGCGGTTATACTCACTGAAGCAGGATGGGAGCGTGGGGGAGTACATCAAGAAGTTTGAGTCACTCTGCCACCGAGTTCGAGGAGTCTCGGGTGAATCTTTGGAGGGCTGCTTTATGAAGGGGCTGAAGCTCACTGTTAGATCCGGGCTGAGACAGCTGCAGCCAGTGGGCCTGCGAGGGATGATGACTTCAACTAGGATAGTCGAGGACCATCAGGAGACTAAGAGGAGAGCACGTGGGACGTAGGGAAGCACCGCTTTTCGAGGACAGCCGCCAGTTGGAGGATAGAGAGATGCTCCTACCCAGAGGGCCGCTCCTGTCTAGGGGGTACAGCCGTTGCCGCAGGCAACAGGGACAGTAGACCAGAACCACGACCATGGGACAGGTACGGAGGATGACTGAGGCGGAGATTCGGGAGAAGCGGGCGAAGGGACATGTTTCAAGTGTGATGAGAGATTTACTCCAGGACACTGATGTGGGGATCGGACTTTCCAAATACTAATGGTGAACGATGATGAGGAGGAGGACGATGTAGTAGTACTAGAGGCTAGAGAGGATGAGGAGGCTGAGCACCAGCACTTGGATTTGGCAGAGGTATCACTTAATTCTGTGGTGGAGTTCACACCGAACCACACCATGAAATTGGTAGGACAGGTGGACGACCAGGAGGTGATCGTGTTGGTAGACAGTGTGGCCACCCAAAATTTCATCTCCAGCAGGTTGGTAAGAGAGCAGAGACTGCAGCTGAGCGACACATGGAGGTATGGAGTAGTGCTGGGCACAGGTCAGGTGATACACAGTAGCGGCGTCTGTCGAGATGTGATCGTGACGATACAGGAGGTGCAGATTGTCACGGATTTTCTTCCCTTGGAGTTAAGGAGCACTGATGTCATCCTGGGGATGAAGTGGCTGCAAACATTAGGAGAGACCATGACGAATTGGAAAATGCTGAGGATGGAGTACCAGGAGGGAGGGAGAACAGTGGTCTTATATGGGGATACCAGCCTCTGTCGTTCTTTAGTGTCCTACAAGGCCATGACACGAGCGATACACACAACAGTTGGTGGATTTCTGGTCGAGCTACAGGCGATGGCGAGAGTAAAGCAGAGGGAGGATCACACTCAGGCAGTGGCACCAGAGATAGAGCAGCTATTGAGCCAGTATGAGGATGTGTTTCAGACCCCACAGGGATTACCACCGTACCGAGACCACGAGCACACCATTATCTTACGAGAGGACGTGTCCTCCATCAGCGTGTGCCCCTACAAGTATCCTCAGGTACAGAAGGACGAGATTGAGAGGTTAGAGAGGACATGCTGCAAGCAGGGGTGATTCAGCCGAGTACGAGTCCGTTCTCCAGCCCGGTTTTGTTAGTAAAGAAGAAGGATGGCAGCTGGAGATTTTGTGGACTACATGGCTTTGAATAAGGAAACTGACCCAGATAAGTTTCCTATTTCGATGATTGACGAGCTTATTGACGAGCTCCATGGAGCGGCATGTTTTTCTAAATCGATCTCAAGTCAGGTTATCACCAGATACGGATGAGGACAGATGATGTGTCCAAGACGGCCTTTAGGACTCATGAGGGGCACTATGAGTTCCTCGTCATGCCATTCGGCTTGACGAACGCTCCAGCGACATTCCAGGCATTGATGAACAAGGTGTTCCGGCCCTACCTACGGAGATTTGTCCTGGTATTCTTCGACGACATCTTGATATACAGTCGCAGTGTGGAGGAGCAGGTGGGGCATCTGCAGGCAGTGTTACATGAGTTGCAGGACCAGCAGCTGCGTGCAAATAAGAAGTGCATGTTTGGTCAGCCACAGGTAGAGTATTTGGGACATATCGTCTCAGCTGATGGGGTGCGACAGATCGGGCCAAGATTGCAGCAATATTAGACCTGCCGTTACCTACCACACTACGAGGCCTGCAGGGCTTCTTGGGCCTGATAGGATACTACAGAAAATTCGTCCAGGGCTACAGCTCGATAGCATGGCCGCTTACAGAGCAGCTGAAGAAAGACAGCTTTCACTGGGGTGAGGAGGCCACCATGGCATTCGAGGCCCTGAAGCAGGCGATGACGACCGTACCGGCTTGGCACTACCAAATTTCAGTAGGCCCTTCGTGATAGACACTGACGCTTCAGGATATGGGTTGGGGGCAGTGCTGATGCAGGATCAGAGACCTATTGCATATTTCAGCCAGACTCTGTCAGCACGAGCGAGGTTGAAATCAGTATATGAGTGGGAGTTGATGGAGATCGTGCTCTCCCTCCAGAAATGGCGGCCTTATTTGTTGGGGAGAAGGTTTATACTGAGGACCGACCAGCGTAGTTTGAAGTATTTGTTGGAGCAGCGCATGGTCACAGAAGAACATCAGAAGTGGCTAGGGATGGCAATAATGGCCTGACCCGCCCGGCCCGACCTGGCCCGACCCGGTTTTGACCCGGCCCGACCCGGCCCGCAGTCGGGTCGGGGCAAGCTTGGGCTTTGTATGCGCACCGACCCGCCCCGCCCCGCCCCGATAAACTATAGAGGTTTACTATTTTGATGCGGACCATGCAGTCAGCGAATAACCCATAACGCATACTCTATTCCACGGTTCTCCTAATTGGGCCAATTCCCAATTCCACATTACCAAATAAATCAAAATTCTCTCAATTCACAAATAAAATTTTTATTTGGGATTCATATGAATAGCACTAATGACTTGACCCGACCGGCCCGACCCGGCCCGACCCGACCCGGTTTTGGTAAGAAAGAACCCGCCCCGCCCGGCCCGCGACCCGCCCCGGCCTGTAGATGGGTCGGGGCAAGCTTGGGTAGTTAAATACCCGCCCCGCCCCGCAATATTGACATTCCTAGAAGTGGCTCTCCAAGCTGGTCCATTACAATTTCGAGATTCAGTACCGACCAGGCTTGGAGAACAAGGCGACAGATGCCATGTCCCGCAGAGAGGAGCCAGCAGAGACAACAGCCATTTCCGTACCAGTACTCCTAGACTGGGAGCCGTTGAGCAGAGAGATTGAGGCTGATCCAGGCTTACACAGATACGGGAGGCATTGCAGCAGGGTTCAGCGGAATGTCCGGGGTACACCATGAGTGGACAGCAACTACTTTACCAGGGGAGACTGGTGATCCCCGGGATTCCACACATATACCACTGATATTTCAGGAGTTCCACTGCAGCTCCATCGGAGGGCATTCAGGGATACAACAGACCTACAGAAGGATGTCTATGGAGCTATATTGGCCAGGCATGAAGAAAGACATTGCTAAGATGATAGCCGAGTGTGATGTCTGCCAGCGTCATAAGTACATGGCCATGGCACCGACGGGACTTCTACAGCCATTGGCCCTTCCTGAGTTTGTTTGGGAGGATATCAGCATGGACTTCATTGAGGGGTTACCATGATCAGAGGGCTACAATTCCATATTGGTGGTGGTAAATAGACTCAACAAATATGCACATTTCGTGCCGTTGAAGCATCCCTACACGGTCGTGACAGTAGCTACATCCGTTATATGGGAGGTGGTCCGCCTGCATGGTTCCCTGCTTCCATGGTATCTGATCGCGACAAAGTATTCTTGAACAGTTTTTGGCGGGAGCTATTCAAGATTCAGGGGACCAAACTGAGGAGGAGCACAGCCTATCACCCACAGACAGACGGTCAGACAGAGGTGGTGAATATGAGTGTGGAGACCTATTTGAGGTGTTTTGCTTCAGACTCACCGAAGCAGTGGGCCAGGTGGTTAGCATAGGCAGAATATTGGTACAACACCTCGTACCACTCGGCGGCACAGAGTACTCCTTTTCGGATTTTGTACGAACGGGACCCACCACAGTTGATCCACTACAGTAGAGGTACCACTCCTGTGTCGCAGGTAGAGAAGCATCTTGGGGAGCGGGACCAGTATTTGAAGGAGTTGAAGAAACACCTACTGCGGGCCCAGCAGATCATGAAAGCCAAGGCGGATGAGCATCGGAGGGATGTGCAGTTTGCCGTGGGGATCGGGTTTACCATAAGCTCAGGCCTTACAGACAGAAGACTTTGGCCCATCGGAGCAATGAGAAGCTGGCGACCCGCTACTATGGGCCATTCGAGATTACCGCTCAGATAAGAAAGGTGGTGTACCGTCTGCAGTTACCCTCTACGTCCACCATTCACCCCGTTTTCAACGTTTCACAGTTGCGACGAGCCATTGGGGACCATACACTCTCATCTACCTTGCCGCCCTCCTTGACAGATGACATGGAGGTTCTGCTTGAGCCTCAGGAGCTGACTGGTGTTAGACAGGCCTCAGATGGGACACATGAAGTGTTGATCAGACGGAGAGGCCTGGCGGAATATGATGCTACTTGGGAGCCCGTGGAGTGATATGAGATCAATTTCCAGACTTCCACCTTGAGAACAAGGTGGCACTTTTGGAGGAGGAGTAGTGATGCGGCATGGGTCATGGATGGGGCGTGCGAGTCCAATGAGTCAAGGAGGCCGGTTCAAATGTATCAGAGGAGGAAGCGACTCCGGTCCACCACGGGCCCGGTGCCAAACTTGTAATTTCGCAACAACGATGGGGGTCGTTTAGTAATTCCACAATTGGCTAATTCCCCCCTTAAGCAAGGGCCGGCCGGCCCTAGGAGGACTTATCGAAGAATTGATCCGAATGTAATTTTATTTCCTAAAACCCTAGAGCAATTTTCCCTTTAATCTCCTATTGTTAGATTTGCTTTAGATTAATTATTCAAGCATTTAAGAGTAATTTCAGATCTGTTCTTCATATCAAACCCCTACTTTTATTAGTCCAAATCCATAAAAATCCCACCTTTAGCCCCACAAAAAGCTCTAGGCGCATCACATACGTTCAACATTTTGTCAAAATAATGGTATTGGTCCAATTAACTTTCTTTTGACAAATTTCACCTTCGAATCCTCTGACATGAGATACCAATCAAAGTAGTGATCCATGTCGGTCTATCAATGGATAAAAATCTTAGGATCTAATCTGCCATCAAAATGAGGGTCTCTACCCTGATACTCATGACCACTATTTCAGCAGGGTCACATCTATCGGGAAAGGGCCTCTCTTTATGCTATCTAGGAGGATTGACAACCTTATACGTATATAGATATGTACCTGATTGCCTGTAAAAAGAGTTCTCTAGGTGCATGATACGATTTTTAATCTCGCGAGACTTAAGATCCACCCTCATAGACAACTGGATCTAAAATACTTAACCGGTTAAGAAACACCCGCATTATTTAATGTGGATCAAAATTCCTAAGAATTAGGGAAACTAATATCTGGTATATTCTACTACTATGTATGGTCATACTATGAAGATAACATTAAACATATAATGTTATGCAAATATGCGGTTTTTATGTATATATTTTTTAATCAAATTTTTTTATGAATGAAAATTTAATAATGCATTTTTTATATGATGCAAGACATGAATAAAGAGATCAGCTAGCAAAAGTCATAAAGCAAATCCGATCTGGACTAGTTGCAAATGTTTAAATCAATTTAAAAAATTAATCGAGTAACATGTAATGTAAACAAATGTCTTGTTTGTAAGAAATTCAACTCTTAATTTGTTCTTTTATAGTTATAATTCAACTGCATTTATGGTTCTCTCTTCTTTTAACAATGATTATTTAAGGCCCAAAACGATTTGAATAATTTTTTTAAAAAAGCTCCAGGGTTGTTCAATTGTCATAAACTCATGTAATGTTTGATAAGCGTCAGAGAAAAAACTAATTGCAAATAAAATTTTAGGCTAAAAACGCAAACCAGATTTTACTGCACGGAATATGAACAGGTCCAGTAAAGGTGTCTACGTGTACTTACTCAAGTTAGCTTGCAGCTGGTCCAAACAGACTAAATTTGGACTGCAAATGTCTCTGGAATCTTCGAAACAGCCGGATGACATGAAAAATTAACAAAAAATCCCTAGAAATGCACGTGGCATTATGCAATCAGTGACTGATCAATGCATCCAAGTCGTTGATCAGGTCAACACGGCTCGGCTCGAGGTGGCTTCGGGTTGGATTGGAAGGCTCCGGTCTGATCGAATGGTGTCTGATTGAATAGTGTCTGCTCAAGCTGGCTCAGCTCAAGCTGGCTCAGCTCAAGCTGATGAACATTGTCAGCTCAATCAGCTGAATCGATGACATAGAATGGCGCAGCTTAACGTCTCAACTCGATGTCAGAGACGGCTCTCCAGAGCCGCTACTATAGCTACCCAAGCAAGCGACGCAAACGTCGTTTTCTGCCAAATTCATCAGCAATTTGCAACCTAATTTGTTGCTTTGGGTTCACCTGAGGACGGTGAAGCTTTTGGGGTCATCAACACACCAAGCCATCAATGGTGGCAACAGTAGCGATGACATAATTATTGGCGGCAATGGTTCTGGTTAATTTGGATGACAGTGACAGTAGATTTGAGTCGTGGTAGCGTCGACGAGGTCGGGATGAGGGCGAAGGGCTGTCGGAGTGAGTCGTTGAAGGCCATTGGTGACTGTGAACGGCGACGGCTAAGGTTAAGGATAGGGTTTTGGATTGGGCTTTTTTATGTGAGTATTTCTCTCTCTTTTTTGAATCTAAAAAGAAAAAACTAAAAATTAGGGGGGGAATAGATTGGCTCTTTCATCTTTGATACCAAATTTAATGAATCATGGAAAATTTGGAATATTGGAGAAGATCTTAGGAAAGAACAAAAGAAAACTAAGGTTTCAAGATTTGTCATCAATGATTTGACTTCTCGTCAAAATAAACCTTTCTCAGGTTTAGAGATTTAATCACTTAAAATATTTCATTGAATAATAAAATTTATTTGGAGCCTACTTAGACTTACAACTAGAAGCAACTACGTCTTCCAACCAATAAAGAGAAAAACAAATAAATAAAAATAGAGACTAACAAATGGCTCGTCTCAGTCTTGACCCAACCATAGTAAACTAGGTTGAGTCTCGCATCTCTTCATATATATGTGTGTAAACTCGGATGTCCCCATCAATGGGAAAAGCGATTTGCACAGAGACAATTGTAAAGTAGTGAACTATTCAGTTTTATAATTTAAATTTTTTCAAAACTAATAAAAATTGATATCCAAATAGTTTTAACTATTTATGACATGATGTAACGGTTAGATTTTCAAGTTGAAATCACCAAACCATTGATCACAAGCACTATTTACTTAAGCCATGCAGCTTGAGGCTGCTTGATGCACAAGCTAGAAATTACAGAGAAAATTTGAATTTCCATTTTCAACCAATTTGAATAGTTTAGATCATATTAAATGGTACTGATCTTCCATTTGAGTTGTGCAATATATGATTTTCACTCGATAGGATTATGCTTAAGTCATATCAATAGAATCTGCGTCAACTCTCTCAAATACACCCAAGCGTACGTGAGCGCGCATGCATGTGGGAGAGAAAGAGAGCGTGTTCTGCGCGCGTATGTGGGTGCACCGAGCATGCCACGATCACATCAAAAAGATGTTTGGGGCTAAATATCACCTGTTTACATAGGAAAAACTATCTATTTAATTTTTTTTGCCCAAGAATCAACAATTTTGAAATGAATGGCTTAATATGGCACATTGAACAAGAAAACTAATTTGAAGCCTCTAAATTAAAATGAAAACATTAGTCTTAATCCAACACTACAAGACGCTTAAGCCAAAATTTTCGGGGTTACAATTAGTGATGAGTATTTGTTCGACTCTGCACCCTAATTGAACCGAACAATTTGGTTTTCTAATTAAAGAAGAACAGAACTGAAAATTCTCAGTTTGGTTTAGTTGCACTCGGTTAGGCCAAAAAGCCCAAAAATACAATTTAAAGGGGAAAAGAAAAGCCCTCTAAGGACTTCTGCAGCAATTGTACATCGATTGTAGCAGCAGCAGAAAAGAAAGAGACATGGAGTCAGGGGAAGGGAGAAGAATTAGAAATGTAAAGTGAGAATTAGAGAGAGATTGAGAGACAAAGAGAGGAATTAGATAAAATCGAATAATTAGCAAATTGTGCAAGAAGAAAAGAGGAATTAAGTGAGATTAAGAAAGGGAGAATTAGAGACAAGTAGAGAGATGGAAAGAGGGAGAAAGGAATTAGTGAGAAAGAGGCTTAGAACCAATCAAACTCATTTTGGCAACTGAACTGCACTGATTGGTTCGGTTTATCCGTTAAGTTTGATGGACCCAAATCAGCTCACCCATATTTATAATATTATAGATCACATATTCGGACTGTTTGCGATAGAAAGAGGCTCAGAACCAATCAAACTCATTTTGGCAACTGAACTGCACTGATTGGTTCGGTTTATCCGTTAAGTTTGATTGACCCAAATCAGCTCACCCATATTTATAATATTATAGATCACATATTCGGACTGTTTGCGATAGAATTCGTCCATTTCGGGGCCACTCAATGCGAAGAGATCACAAAAGAATGATAAATGGTTTAGATATATATTGATCGTCCTCTTTTTTTGGTGGGTGTTGAGGGGAGGTGGATGTACTTTCAATGTGACACGGTGCAAGCTGAAATCCTATTGGTAGGATTCTGGAATCCAGTCAAACTATATACGCACACATGCATATATACACACAGAGAGAAGTGAATAAAAATAAGCAAAACGAAACTAAAATGAAGCATGACTAAGCTCGTTACCTTGCTATGATCTGTTGACAGCATAGAATGTTTCTCTGCCGCAAGAATTTTACCAACAATATCACATTCATGAAGAAGGTGTTCAACAAGCACGATCCTATTAGTCTCCAAACAGGAACCTAGAATATTCTCTACATGGTGATGCAAAAAATTATTGAACGGGAACCTACAATCAACGTGAGAGACACTGTGAACTTCTATGCTTCATGAAAAAATAAAAAAAAATTCTCAGATGAAAAACCTTACTCAAAAAACATATCAAATATACGTTTAATTACTCCTAGACCAATTAGTTCCTTTTCTGCAGCTTCACTTCCAGTTGTTAATAGAACAGAAATGAACTCCACAATCTGGAAAGGAAAAAGATAAGTGTTTGATTCTGAACAGAATCGATATGATCCCCTGGCATGCCATGAAACAGGAAAGACGCACCAAACGAACTTGCTTGAAGTAAATACCTTTAATCGATGCTTCCCCAGAGGTGGATGTAGGCTCCCATAAGTGGTGGGTAAGATGGTCACATGAGAAGAAATATCCAACAACTTCAGCAAGTCTCCTGCAATAAGACGTGCATAATATATATCTACTTTCAGGCAAAATATTCACATCTAAAAGTATTGAAAATGTAGTACTATTTTATAAAAAGTTGGTTCTGGAGAATGGAAGCAAGTATATAATAAACCAAAATCTATGTGTAGTTTAAAAGAATGAGAATTTAAACAGACTAGTTATTATTACACTGAAAATGCATCATCATCCTCGTCATCGTAGCCTTTCAGTCACCATGACCTCAATAAGTGCAAGAGCACCTGACTTCAGATGTATACAGGTTGAGGAAATGAGGCAAATCGGTATTGTAAAAACTAAATGTTCACAGAGTAAAAGAAGTTAACAGGGAGAGATGAGAAGGGGAGGGTCGGGCCATTACATTTAAAGGAAGTTAACGGGGAGATAGAGTAGAAGGGGAGAGTTGAGTCATCAAGTTTAAAGGGCAGCGCGGGTACCTGTTTTGAATAGATATGGGTTAGGGTTTTTTTTTAGTCAAGGGATCAAATTTTAAGGATACAGTGAGAGTAGCTGAACTTCGTGTGTTCTGATGGGTGCGTTGGGGATAGTTCTAGTTGTAAGGACAGTCACTAACAACAAACACTCTATGGGGTGAATAGAGTAACGACAATAATTGTGCAATTAAAAATTAAACTTGCAAATATGGAATTATAAATGCAAGAAGAAGATAATTCACACAATCAAGCAAACGCAAACACAAGAGATGTTACCCTGATTCTCCAACTTGGATATATCCAGCCACACCTATATTCACTGTGATCCTACACAAGGTAGTGAATACAATCCATACACAAGGGATACCCTACACAAGGGATTTGTCCTACACAATGATTCAACCAACCATACACAAGGGTCAAACTCCTACACACAGAGAAACTAACTCACACACAGAGAATTAGGGTTATCCTACACTAGGACTCAACCAATCCTACACACGGGTTAAACACCCACAAAGAGAGTAACTAACTCCGACAAAGAGAGCTAGGATTTCAATCACAAACATGAAATAAATAGACTCTTACATATGCCTTGATGAGATGAACTTGCTCAATAATGAATGCAATGCATGGAAGATGATCTCGAAGTGTTGAGATGAGCTTTGATGCACTTGGAGGATTTCCCTTGAGCTAGCTTCAATGCAAAAAGAGGAATGTGCTCATGAGAGTGAAATGAGAAATATGAGTGGCATTGAGATTCTTAATGATCTTCGATGATAACCAAATGTTTCCAAGAGTTCTAATAGAACTGAGACATCTCCTATATATAGGAAGCCAAGAAAACACACTTAATCCAAGCAAAAAGGCCAAACAAACAAATTTGCAACGGCTCTATTTTGGCAGAATTCGTCAAGGATAGGCAACTGCTGAAGAAGAGTCAGGCGCTTAATCATCGGCTAGATTTTCTCAACGGCTATAATCTGAGCCAGGACATGCGACTGTAGAAGACTACACAGTCGCATGTATCACTGTGCAGGCTCCTGAAAAGACTTCAGCAGTAAACTGCCAGGAGGGATGGAAAGGAGCTGAGTAATGTCAACTTACGTACTTATGCATTTAGACGACTGATGAACAAAGTCCAGACGTCTGAAGATTGACAAGCAACTGAAAACTCTACATCAGTCAATGACACACAAGATGGAGTGAAGCACATAATTGACAAGTTACGCACTTTGGCACATATGTGACTGATGAACAATGTCCAGGCACCTGATGGTTGATAGACGCATGTCTTTTGTACTTCAGGCGCCTGCACCAAAAGCTCAAGATAGAGTCAAGGAAATTTGACTTGAGCATGTGCATCATAGCCGCCTGTAGAAGGCTGGCCAGGCGCCTGGTGATCACCAGTCACATGTCCTACCTTCAGCAGGCGCCTGTTGAAAGACCAGGAACTCCAAGTGAGTTCATAGCATGGAAAACCTATTGGATTTGGATTCTATGAAGATCCTAAGGTTCATTAAGATGGTAAATGCATATGCATGAATGAGCATGACATCTATCAAGGCATTACAAAGTCCTAAACTCAAAAAAAGAGAAAAGCAAGTAATAAAATATTACATGGAATACAATTTGTTTCTCCTAGAGTCTAAGCCTTCAAGCTTGAGTAGCCTTGATCTCTCCATTATCTTCCCAGGTTTGGCACTTCTTGATGAGCTTCTCTTCATCAAGCTTCAATCTTTGGCAATGCTCCACTTGATGTCCATCCTTGCACCAATCATTTAGTCTCCAAAATGAAATGCTTCAATTGTTAAATATGAGACTAAAACATTGAATCATTAGCAACAACATAATTTTGTGATCATCATCAAAACAATATTGGTCTAAAACACCAATACCTAACAATAGTGAAAACCTTTTCACCTATTGCTTTGGATCATGTATGTGGTCAACCAGCAATCTAATGGCTCCGACAGCCCTGTTTTTTGATCCAAAAATTGTGTGATAATACCAAATTAAATCAAACAATTCAGCTAATCAAACCGCCATGATGTCTACATTTATACTGTATTATACTACAAACCCTAGTTATCCAAGTAGTTAGGAGCTTTCACAACTATACTAATCTACTTCAAGGATGGCGGCAGATGCAAGAAAGTCAATTAAGTAAGAATTAAGACACGACCCTGGCAAATATATCTATAACATAAGAAGCTTGAAACAAGAAACATTAAGATAACCATGTCATCTCTAAATAGAATACATGCAAGAAGAATGCACCTTCAAAATGGAAAGCAAGAAAGCATTTCGTGGAACAAGTAGTCACCTACCTAGGCTCTCCAGCATCCCATCAGCTGTCTCTGGATTAGCAGTAACCAATGATCCATGATTTAGCTGGCTTCGAAATGATTGGTAACCTGAGGTCACTAATCTCCTAGGATCTAACAAAGATATGCACACTGACAATGAGTGAATCAGAACAGACTTTGGTCTCGATTCTTCCAAAGCATGGCAAAATAACCTTCGCACAAAACTGCAGGAGATTCAGCATGTTAGGATTAGAAAGGTGAAACAGAATCCAGAAGATACCATAAATGGGACAAAAAAAGTAAATCATGTCATCTATCTGGGAAATTTTAACTATGCTAGGTAACAGGATATTACCTTGGACTGCATATCTTAGCAGCAAGCCCTGGAGGTGCATATCGGGTTATTGCACAAAGGACTTCTGCTGCATTGGCATGCACCTCAGGGGAATCCTGTTTGAAACATACAAAAATACTGAAGTGATAAAAAGACCAGGAGTAAAAAATAGAGTCTCTCTTAAGAAACATTAGAAACATGAAGCAGTATTAAAAAAAATTCCCTTAGTGGTACTGATTTTTAAGGTAAAACATAACCCATGATTTCAGAAGGATCCAAAGCTAAATGGCCAAATGAATGTAATATAGACTTTGAAGATGGTACAAACATCCAGCTTCCAATCCCACATAGTAGAGCCCATCATTACAAATCATGCTTTCATCTCATCCATATAATTGTTCAATCGATTTGATAACCATTAAAGAACTCAATTTTTCTGAAACAAACTCAACAAATCATGCACTCCATAATACCAACATACATGCATATATATATCCACACACACACAAGTCACAAGAAACTTTGTAGTAATAAAGGCAATCAAAAGCTCACCCATCTACATCTTAATGGTTTCAATATTCAGCACTTTTTTAATTGTTTTCAATCACATCATAACAGCAACATGAAGATCAATCCACCATAAGAGAAGAGGTCCACCACATGCTTCATTGTAGGCAAAATTCAAAAGACAGATATAGCATATGATGTCAATATCAAACTCACCGATGAGCTAAACTTATCAACAATCATATCAAGCACATTTGTATCTTCTAACCACTGCAGTCCATCCGAGTCATTGGAGCACATATTTTCATCAGCACCCATTAACCGAATCAGTACCTGTTTGGCAAACCAACATTGTGAGCAATCCACTTGGTTATGAATGACGAAATATATGTGGAGACTAAAATAGAGAATGGCTAGAATTTTTTGGGTTCTAGATAATATCTAACCTCCATGATAGATGTGGTGCCGATCAGATCAACCAACCGACAGAAAATTGCCTGATGACCCTATAATCAGAAGGTAAAATGTTTATCAGAATTTCTACCAAATGCAAGAAACAAAACTAATAGAAATATTACATCAACCAGAAAAAGTATCAGAACAATAATAATAATTGGAAAATAGATGACAAGGTATACCAGCTAGAATGTGTATGTAGATGGTACCGAGAATATAATCAAAATCTCTAGCAACAACAAAACCATAGTTGACCCATAACATAAGCGGGAAGAGAGGTGGTGGTAATTTAGAGAAGAAGAAAACTCAAAAATTGATAACTTTTCGATCTCACATCCCGAAAATCTTACGATCACCAACTCGCACGCCTCGCACATGGAGATTTTTCGGACCTCTCGCCCAGGCAACTGATGCGATCCACTACGATTTTGATAATAAAAATAGGATTTTTACTGTGGCAAAGGAAACGGACGAAAATTTTATTAAAAGAAGAACTGAAAATAAGATGATAATGGACCTCTTTAGGAGAGTAGGCCAATTTTCCTTCGAGATGAAAGTCTAAATCTTTAAACTAGGGTTCATGGACGCCTAGTACAATCTTTTTCTCAATAATCAAGCCTGAAACCCTCTCCCTAGACAGCTCTAGCTGTAATAAAAGGAAAAACACAATTGCAGAATTTACGAAAACCCCTAATGTTCAAAATTTACGAATTTTCCCCGGTAAATCCGTGCGCCCGTGTCTCCTCTGTATGTGATGACCGCATCATTACTCTTCAAAAAGAGCCACCTTGTTCTAAAGGTGGAAGTCAGAAAATTTATGTTCGATCACCTCGAAAACTTCCCACATAGCATCCTAGTTTGGTAGTCCCCGTCAGCAAATGAGCACCTCCCTAGTCCCTGTAGTGCCCTGATGAACCTCCTTGACCTCCTTGTCTTCAGCCAAAGTAGGTGGATGTGTCGGTGAGAGAGTGTGATCCCCAATGGCCCGTCGCAGCTGTAACACGTGAAAGATAGTGTGGATGGATGATGTCGGTGATAATCTCAAGCTATACGCCACCTTACCAATCTTGGCCTCAACTTAAATGGTCCATAGTAGCATGCCGCTAACTTCTCATTGTCTCGATATGTCGGAGTCTTCTGCCAATATGGCCTCAGCTTCAGGTAAACTTTGTCCCCCACCTCAAAATATACATCATGTGATGACCGTCAGCCTTAGATTTCATAATTTGATGTGCCCGTGTCAAGTGCCTATTCAGCTCCTCCAACACCCTATCACTCTACTCCAAGTACTGCTCCACCTGGGATATTGTGGTCAAACTACGACTGTAGTGGATCAAATACAGGGGTATCACCCATACAGAATCCGAAAGGGTGTGCACTGCACCGCTGAGTGATATGATGTAGTAGACCAGTACTCTACTCACGCCAACCACCTAGCCCACGGCTTCGACGAATCTAAAGCAAAATATCGCAAGTACGTTTCAACACTCCTGTTGACAACCTCCACCTGGGAGTCCGTATGTGGGTGGTATGCAGTACTCCTTTTCAGCGTTGTCCCATGCACCTTGAATAACTCCCTTCAAAAGCTGCTCATAAATACATTGCCCCTGTCAGACACAATAGATGATGGGAAGCCATGTAAGCGTACCGCCTCCTTCATAAAAAAGGCCGCAACTATCATCACTGTATAAGGCTGTCGCAGAGCTATGAAATGAGCGTACTTGTTGCTCAACAATCCACCACAACAAATATGACAGAGTACCCTTCCGATCTTGGTAGCCCCTCGATGAAATCCATCATAATCTCCTCACATACATAATCTGGAAAGGCTAAAGGCTTTAGCAATCCCCAGGAGCCATCGCTAAGTACTTGTGATGCTGACGTCACAAGCCAGCGCTATCATAGGAATGTCCTTCCTCATCCCTGGCCAATAGAGCACACTCGACATCCTCATTCGACATCCTCATGTATGTCTGCTGCACCCCAGAACGACTGTCCATCGTGCTGTCATGAAACTCCTGAAAAATCATAGAAATATGTGATGAAGTACGAGGTAATACCAGCCGCCCCTGATACAGTAGCCTCTGCCCCTCTAATGTATAACCATGATGCTCCGTCGGACTCTGCAATAGTGTTGCCCGTATTTGGGCCAATCCATCGTTGGCCCCTCTCTCTCTCTACAGGGGCTCCCAATCAAGTAAACCTGGTAGTGAAATTGTGGACACTATACCTTATCCCTGCATGTTAATGCATCTGAAACCTTGTTCATATTGAATCTCAAAAGTACACCCGACCAATTTGGAAAGCCCCTCTGGTGCTCCTCCGTGACCATGCGCTGCTCTAATAGGTACTTTATGCTCCTTTGATCCGTCCTCACAACAAACCTCCTGCCAAGTACGCCTACCACTTCCATATCGAAAGCACAATCGCCATCCGTTCACGCTCATACACTGACTTAAGCCTGGCTCGAGCTGACAGGACTTGGCTAAAATACGCCATTGGCCGCTGATCCTGCATCAACACTGCTCACAATTCATACGTTGATGCATCAATCTCTACCATGAACGGATTGCTAAAATCAGGTAGTGCGAGTACTAGTACCGTAGACATAGCCTGCTTTAAAGCATCGAAAGCCCTGGTTGCTTCCTCCTCATATTGAATGATGTTCTCCTTCAACTGCTCCGTCAAGGGCCAAGCTATAATACCATATCCATGGACAAACTTCCGATAATATTATGTCAATCCCAAGAATCCTCGCAAGGCTCGCAAAGTCGTAGGGCGTGGCCAATCCAACATAGCTGCGATCTTCGATATATTCGCTATCACCCTCTCCGTAAAGACGTGGCACAAGTACTACATCTGCAGCTGCCCAAAAAGACACTTCTTCATGTTCACATATAACTGATGGTCCTGCAACTCTTATAAAACTGTCTGCAAGTGCCCTACATGCTCCTTCATAGTGTGACTATAAATCAATATATCATCAAAAAACAAGGACAAACATCTGCAAGTAGGACCGAAAGACCTTGTTCATGAGGGCCTAAAATATCGTCGGGGCATTCGTCAGGCCGAAAGGCATGACTAGGAACTCGCAGTGTCCCTCATGCGTTCGAAAAGCAGTCTTTGAAATATCTATAGCATGCATTCTGATCTGATGGTATCCAGAATTTAAGTCCATCTTGGAAAACACAGCCGCACAATGCAGCTTATTCAGGGCTCGATAGTCTACACAAAACTGCTAGTTGTCGTCCTTCTTCTTCACTAGCAGGACCGGACTAGAATATGGGCTAACGCTCGGTTGGATTACATGGACCTATAACATCTTCTATATCATCCTCTTAATCTCATCCTTCTGTACATGAGAGTATCTGTAGGGACGCACGCTAATAGGAGACACCTCTCCCGTAGAACGATGGCCTGCTCGTGGTCCCGTTGGGGTGGGAGGCCACATGGAGTCTGAAATACCCCCTCAAACTGACTAAGCAACTGCTCCATCTCAGCCAAAATCTCCTGCTTCTCCTCCCCCTTTCTACTGTCAACCCCCTGGAACTCCACCAAGACGCCCCCTGCCGCCCCCTGCATTGTCATGGTTTTAAAGAACCCATGAAACGGCATAGACTAGGAATCCCCTGTAATTTGATGGTTCTTCCCCCTCCTAAAACTCCATCCTAAGTAGCTTCAAATTAATCTTCGTGTCCCCTGCATCTGTAACAACCGCAAGCACATGATGACGTCAGTGCTTCCTAACTCCAGCGATATGAACTCCGCCATAATTTGCATCCCATATATGAACAATATAAGCCCCAAAACACTCCCTTGCTTTGCACTATTTTCCCGTCCCGAGCACAACCCTGAAGTAGCATGTGTCACTGAACTGTATCACCTGCTGCTCTACCACCATGTGAGGGATGAAATTATGGGTAGCCCCACGTCCTGCTAAGCTATCATCCATGCAAACTTTATGGTATTGTTCGGTGTGAATCCCACCATGGAATTGAGTGATACCTCTGCCATGTCTAAATGTAGATGCTTATGGTCCTCGCCACATGCCTCAAGCTCTACCACAGCCTCTTCTTTCTCCTCATCATTCACTATCAACAGCAGACGTAATGTACGATTGCCACAACGGTGCTTTGACGAAAACTTTTCGTCGCACTTGAAGCAAAGGCCCTTGGCACGCTTCTCCCTAATCTCGGTCTCCGTCATTCGCTTAAATTGACACTGGTTGTGCCTCACCACTTCTCTCCTTATTGAAGGCTGCTCCTCCTATGAGTGCCCGCTGCCCCTGCAGGTGCTTGATTGCGAAAAGAAGATCCTCCCCCACGCTTCTTTGGCGTGCCGCTCCTCTGCCAGACTGTCCTCAACCTGGCTAGACGCATCATGTCTAGTAATCCTTGGGATCTCTGTATTCGCAACACCATCTATATGCTGGATTTGAGTCCTTTCAAGAAGCACCCCTCCAAGGACTACCCAGAAACTCCACGGACACGACCTGCCAGCATCTCAAATTTCATAATGTAATCCATGATCGTTCCCTCCTGCCTCAGCGCATAAAGCTGCTCATACATGTCGTCTCCCGGAACCGTTTTAGAAGACAAACATTGAACTCCTCCCACCAACGAAGCGGTTACTGCTGATGTCTTCATCTATACCAATATAGAGCCTCCCCCTCAAAGCACACCCTCACGGCCCTCAACCACTCTGTCTCATAAATATGCGAGACCTTGAAATACCGCTCTGCCCTGTAAATCCATCCATCTGGGTTCTCCACACTCGAAGATCGTCATCTTCAATTTCATGACCTTGTTGTTCGGTGTAAATCCCCCAAGTGGTCATTGTCCCCAATAATGGCTATGGTGCCGTGGCTGGTGTGGGTCATGTAGGCCATAATAGTCTACAGCTTGGGCATTATCCTTCCCTCGTTATTCTACCAGTCGCCTCTCTCCAGTCGGATCATCCTCCATCGCCGAAGTCCTCACGAGCATCCTCATGATACATGCCATAGTTTTCGTACTTCGCATCAAGTCTTTGAGGTCTTTCCCTGAAAAAATCAACACCAAAATCCTCACAGCGCTCCTCCAAATCCTCGTCGATGCCTCCACAAGGTCGTATCCGTCCGTCGCCTCTTCGTAGGGCCGACAAAGGCTCAGGACCCCCTAACGGTCTGCTTGTTGCTAGCCAAAACCCTGGCGGCCCGGCCGGGGTTCGATTGGGCCCTGGCGACCCGACAGGGGCTCAGTTGGTCCCTGGCAAGGCTGCCCATGGCCGGTGATGCATTGGCGGTCCGTCATGGGCTCGACAAAGCCCTGGCGGGCGACCAGGGAGCGACAATGCCCTGGCGGGCACGCTGGACCTCATCGACCTTTGTCGCTCTACCTAGACGATCGTGGGGTCTCATTCCTCGTTGTGGCTCACTTTTGCCTCCTTTTTTGATGAAATCATTCTCATCTGACACCAGATCTGCGTCGAAAGGAGCCCCTTGCAACGAGACTCGATCTTTTCTTCCCCGTCGCTAAAAATTGCTCATTTTGCCCTAGATATAGGTTGTCGACCAGATCTGATCCCACCGCCTTCATCAATGCCGCGATTTGTGGGTTCGTCTACTGGAATTGATGTGACATCTGTTGGTTCGTCTAATTTAAGGCTTCAAGGACTCGCTGGATTTGCTGATTCGTCTCAGATCTATGATCTTCCATACTTTTCTTTAACTCCTGGATCTCGCCGTCGAACTTTTCTTCCAAAGCCTCATACTTTTCCTTAGATCTCCAGGTTGCCATGTGATCATGCCACCACTCTGATACCAATTGATGCGATCTACTAGGGTTTTGATAATAAAAATAGGATTTTTAATGTGGAAAAGGAAAAATGTTGAATTTTTATTAAGCGAAGAGCTGAAAATAAGATGATAATGGATCAGGATGCCGCTCTCCAAGCTATCACTTCGAGATGAAAGCCTAAATCTCCAAATTAGGGTTCGTGGACGCTTAGTACAATGTTCTTCTCAATAATCAAGCCTGAACCCCTCTCCCTAGCATGTCCTAGCTATAATAAATGGAAAAACATAGAAATTGCAGAATTTACTTTAAAACCCCTAATGTTCAGAATTTACGAATTTGCCCCCAGTAAAGCCATGTGCCCTCATCTCTTCCTGTACGTAATGACTGCATCAGCAACCAAGCCCACTCTCGCACACCAATGCAAAAGATTTAATTTTCTGGAGAAATGAAAAGTTTACCCCAAAATTTCTATTCTTTGATTTTCTACCAAAACAAATAAGTTAGTGGCCCTTTAAATAGGCTTGCAACTTGACTCTCAAAACTCAATCAAATATAGGACTAGAACTCTAGAATAACTAAATCACTCAAAATAAATAAAAGACTCAAAACAACTAAAAGACTCAAAGAACTCAAGCTCTATAAAATAACCAGAATAACTAGAAGACTTAAAAAATTCAAACTCTATCTCCATCTCACTAATAAACTGAAAAGGCCTCTATTTGAAATTTAAATTGGATCTCTATCAATAATCCAAAATATTTGAGTCGGTTAAATGAATTATTTGCTTTATTCAGCTCTATAAGAACCATCTCCACTCTCAAGATACTTCATATTCACTATACGTATTCTTAATTATATGAAAATAGCTATAAAATTCTAATTTCTTTGTAGAAGATTAAAACCACTTATCATCTCACTATGAAGCATGTCATAGGTCTTTTCTAAAATAAATATTTTTTACATAGCATTTTTCCATCAATCTTCTACATACTGTTCATGAGCATCCGTGATACAAGACTAAATTGATTTTCTGACACAATTCTTTCTTGTCTTCGTATTTTACTCGCATATTCTCTCTGAATTGAGAATTTAATGATTCAAAAACATGATGGTTTGACAGATTTTGCAACTCCAAATTGTTGATATTAAGACATTGCAATCACATATTTCCGATAAATTTCCAAACTTCAATAGGGACATCATTTCATCTCACACCAAATGTTGTAAAAAGCAGGCTCTGTGCACTCAGGCAACGGACTAAGCAGTGTGGCCTTCAAGCTGGTTTGATTAGGTAAGCAGCCCATAGGTCAAATATCATGACTATGCAGACAAAGCCAACAGCAAGGGAAGCAAAGTGCCACCTTGGGTGTACAATTTTTTTTAAGACACCACCCACTATTATTTCATTTTTCATTCTTCTGGCAGCAACATTCACTTCATCAAACCTATTTTAAATCAATTATGGATTAAATCATGGGTTCTGCACAAAGCTTACTCTATGATCTTCACCCTTAGATATATTAACACTGCTAGGTCTCTATTAATATCCGGCAGCTCAGCAAAATATACATCGCTCCCTTGGTTTTTAATTGCTGGCTTCTTATATGAATTAAGCTTTAGCTTCAGATTATAATCATTTATACTCATATAAGATGTCCATTTTGCTTCATTTGCCTTGAGAATTTCTCATTTCCCAGCCTTCTAAATTTAGCAATGTACATTTAGATATCCAATTCCATTTGCTAATCCTGACACAACAAGAAATATCATTCACATAATGTCAGTTCCATCATCTATACTTCATCTCGTTTATTTACCATTCTATCGAAGAAGAAAAAACTCTTTTTCATTCTAGCTCTTCCATGCTTCATAATCCAAATGTTTGATACCATCAGTTTATGGTGTATGGCCAAGCTCCCACCACTTCTTAAGCCAAATGCCTGATGCCATCAATTTATGTTGTGGTCAAGCTCCCTCACTCCCTTTGTGTTTGCATTTAATATGGACAGATTCAATATCCATTTTTGATATTAAAAATATGAAACTTGTATTTTCTCCTGCAAGGTCCTATTGGCATTGCAGAATACAAAAATATATCTCCTATGCCTGCTTCATTCTAGTCCCACAGCTATTATTCTTAGCAAGACCATCAGGGTTTCTACCTACAAATGATATTTCCCTCTGGGAAGTCCCAGAATGAACTCATTGACATGCTCTTACTCCCATTTAAAAAGATAAACCTACTTCCGATCGCCCCTTCATTTAATACAAACTTCATTAGGGTCATTCTGCATCCATTTTACATCCACAGTGCTCCTTCAGTGTTTCTCTAAAATATCTCCAGCCACTGTCAATTCTTGTCTTTTCTATACGTGATATGAGGATAATGTATTCTCAATCTCCCTAAATCACTCATCTACCCATTTTTCTTCATGCAAAACAATTTTGGTTCTTCAACTCATTGTCTACCAATTCCATGATCCTTCACTAAGTATTCATGTATGCAAATAGCTAACATAGCCCTAACTATATACAACTTCTTACCCTGATCCTGAGTCCCACAATGCACTTTGGTTGTCTAGTTGGAAACCATCTTGAATGACATTCTGGCTCTTTTTGAACCCTAACCCCCTTCCTCACTTCTCAGCAGACCACAGTGGCATTGGTGCAACACACCAAGGGCAACGCCATCACAAATCATCCCGTCTGGGTTATTATTGCATTCATGTGGCATCAATCTGCCATGATGTGGTGAGGACATGTACCTTTGTTTTAAAGATTTATTTTGCATATGTCTAAGTTTTATGATACCTCCAGCTACCTAACAAATCCCAAACATCCCTGCTCATTTAGTATTGCATTATTGGAACTTTGTTTTCTAAAAAAGAATATAGTGTTAGATATCGCATAGATAGATGTTGATGGTCTGAGGGTCCTTAAACCTCAAAGTTCAAACCGCCAAAAAAGATAACATGTTCGTCATCAAACTAGTTTCCATCCAATAGTAGTATATATTTTCTTACCTTAACATAATTCACAAGGGAGGCTGTCTTCCGTAACATCAAGCATACAACAACCTAGCAAAAAGCCAGGAAATGATTGTAAAGCTAGAAATCAAAATTCATGGTCAAAATGGAATTCTTAAGTAGAAAACATGTAATGGTATTGCTTAAAATATTAACTCCCACTTCATCATGTAAAGTGGATGCTGAAAAATTGCAATGCAGGAAATGAGCAAACCTTGCTGAAGTAACCAGCCAACAACGTACTATGTGGGTGATCCGGTTTGAGAAAGGAGAACAGCAAATTCATTAACTGCAGGATAGCAGGGAAAGACAATGAGAGTCAACAGAGGCATAAGAAAATCTGATAATGTCTTAATACAACTGAATCTGCCTAGCAATAATGTTTAACAAGAAATGTATGTGTCCAATGGAATATCATAAAGATAACCACCTCCTCATCCTCAACTAAAGTTCTTAGTATGATATCGACTTCGCAAGTAAAAATCTCGCATGCAATAAATGGAAACCTGCATGACAACACCATGGTATAAAAACCCAAAAGAAAAGTAACACGGTATGTCCTTAAGTAGTAGGCTACGCATGATAATCCCTACTTGAATGTTCTCCTCTTTTCAGCATCCTCGGGAGCTTCTTCTACAATATAGCGAAGCAATTGCTCCACCTGAGCTCTCTCTCGCAGACTACAAATGGAAATACAACAATGAGGTTAAAGAAATGATTCAAGGCAATATAGATGAAGGAATGCAAGAGCAGGTATTAAATGTTTATTACAACAAATCTGGAAAACTAGAAAGGTGGAATTCGTTTTAGATATTCATTTCTAAATTATTTCATGTTTACTGCCTTGTCTCTTTCAGCTAGTTTTTATGTAAGTGGACTAGGACTTTCAAGAATACTATCTGCTAAATTTGGCATGATCCTTCGTGGTGTGTGCGCGAGTGCCATGACTTAATTATCTACTCACTGTGAGATTACACTAGGTTGACATTCCGCAAGTAATTTATGTAAATTTAAATTTTGGTTAATTTGTTGGCACTGCCTCCTTGGTATGTTCTAAAATCCATTTTCATACTCCCATTATGATGGGGGAAATAATAGTACGAATTTGAAGTTTGATTTTAAGAGAGCGATTGAAGAAAGATAAAAGAAAGAAAAGTATAATATTTGGTTGCAAGTGGAAAATTAGACGGGATAAAAGAGGAACGAAAGTAGAAGGAGAAACTTCTAAAGTTTTCTTTTATTTGCTTGCTTATTTGGTTTTTCCAACCTGGCTGCAGTGGGACAAAGATAAAAGATGACACTTTGATGCCACCATCCTTTCCTGAAGGATCGCCTTGGGGTGTCCATCGGGCCGGCCCGTCCCGGGCCCGGCCTGGCGTTGATTGGGCCATGGGCCGGGCCGGCCCGGTTGACATGTTGACCCGGGCCGGGCCGGAGGGTGGCCGGGGGCCGAAAGCCCGGCCCGGCCAAGTTTTTTTAAAAAAATAAAAAACAAAAAATAAAAAAATCTAATTAACCTTTAAAAATCAAAAAAATTCTAACAACATATAAAAAATCTACACTTAATATATTTCTAGATAGTAATAGAAATTTTAAAGATAGATAATTTTATAAACATAGTAATTTATTGATAGATAGTATTTTGTAAATTATAATTAGATAAAAATTTTAAAAATTTAAATAAATTGTAAGTAGATAAATAAAGAAGTGAACACATGACAAAATAATATTTAAGCCCGAAATTCTCGAATTCCTGGGTTGAACCTTTAAATTTTATTAATTAAAATCTTTTTTGAGGGGGGACGTAAGTCGGCCAGCCTTACCTCATACAATGGTCAAAACAAAAAATAATACAAATAAGAAAATAATAATACATCACTCATCTTGTGTATCTTCTTCTTCGGAATCTTCGGAAAGGTCCTTGTTCTGCGAGTGGTTTTCAATATGGAACCAATCATTCGCACAAACCGTAACTTCACCTATGTCTTCCTTCGGCCGTGATCTCGTGTTGCTCAGAACGCGACCACCTGCACTAAAAGCAGACTCCGAAGCAACTGTTACTTCCTCTGAAAATGGAAATGGATTTACTAAATATTTGGATAGTTCACTAAGTAGAACAATCCGACTCTACAGTTTTTTGTTTCTTCTTTCCTAACATATGTCGGATCCTACTAGAAGAAGTAGTAGCAGGCACAGATGAAGTATGTGAAACACTACCAAATCTAGTCCCATAAGAAGCAAACATGGTTCTTAAGCTATGTTTAACAGCAGCTACATGTTCATAATGTGGAAATCTCATGTTTTCAGAATACATTTCTAATAAACCTAGTACAACATCCTCCTTATAACGAGGATCAAAAACTTTAGCTAATGAGTAAAGAAGAGGAACAGGATGCCAATACTTAGCTAGTTTTACAAACATATCTTGTATCATAGGCATTATAGCAGTGTTAGGTTGTGTATTGTTGCTATGCTGAGATATCTGATCAGAAATAAAAACTAATTGTTCTAATCCTAAAACGGATGTTGGGTAGTAAACCCTAGATAATTTGTTTGTAGCAATAAAAAACTTCAAAAAAAATCATGCAGATGATCTACAGTTAACCACTCTAGTTCAGTAATGACAAACGCAGTGTCATGTGGAAGATATGTAAGTGCATAATCTGTAAGTTGCTCTCTATTCTTAAGTATAGATCGCAGCATTAAGTAAGTTGAATTCCACCTTGATGCAACATCAAATTTAAATGCAAGGTATGGTCTCAGTCTAGTACGACACAGTTGTTTGTACTGAAGTCGCATAGTGCTAGAAGTATATATGTACAACATGAGATTTCTAATTTTATCTAAATAAACTGAACAAGTTGTAAATCCATCGCGAACTATCAAGTTCAAAATGTGACATGCACATCTTTGATGGAACAACCCCTCCATATCGTGGGTCAAATTTCTTTTTAAGCAGCTAATTGCATTAGTGTTAATAGATGCATTATCAAACATACCTGAAAAAATCTTTTCTGAAATATTAAAATCATGAATTACAGACATTATTACATTAGAAATTTGATAGACCCGCACCATGCGGGTCTAATTCCCGCACCATGGGCCCAGGCCCATGGATGGCCGCACCCCCCTTGGCCTTCATATCCTAGCCGCAAGCCATCCCTTTGCCCTAATTCTTATTATATAAGGGGGGTAGCCGTCATTTATTTTCATGCTTGATATTTGAGATATTCTTTATTGAGTGTCCTAGGAGTAGTTCTTAGATTAAACGAGTGCGGACGTCCTCTTCGGCGTCTTGGGAGGAGAATACACCTTTTTGTATTCAATTATCTAGTTCTTGGCTACTACTTTTCTATAAAAATTGTCTTCTTATCTTGAATCCTAACATTTTGGTATCAGAGCACGTGACGATCCATGGCGGCTTCAACAAGATCGCAAGACAAATTTGAGGCTTTGGAGGCTAAATTCACGAGCGAAATCGACGGGATCAAGAAATCATTGGCGGCCAACGACGAATCCATGGCAAAATTGACAACCTCCATCAACCAATTGACAGCAAATCAAGCGAAACACGACAAACAATTCGCGGAAATGATGGCAACCCTAAATCAATTGGCGGCGAACAACAAAGGGGAGGGGAACCCTAATCCGACACCAAAGGCGGCACCTTTGAAGAAGGAAAAGGAGAAAGTTGAGAGCTTTGGTCCGGAAAGCGGCTTTTTGGTGGAGGATCTGACCGACGATGAGGACGAGGAGCCGTGGAGAGTTGATTATCGGGAAGAAGTTAGGCGAAAGGCCGCGGAAGCCCACGGATGGACCGGCGACCCCGACGAACCCCGCGCGAGGGCAAACGAAAGAGGCGGGGGGCAGCGGCTACCCTCCTAGGGGGCCGCCGGCTCCCAGGAAATCCGGGCGACCCTGGCGAACCTCCCCTGGGGTCGCCGGGGTGCGGCGGCGCACCCTGGGGGTCCGGCGAACCCCCCCCCCCCCGACCTTGGGGGGAGCCGTTGGGGCCCCCAGGATCACCGGGTGGGTCCGGCGAACCCCCCCCGGGTTCGGCCGGAGGCGCCAACCCCTCCTGGGGGTCTGACGACCCCCGCCAACCCCCGGGGGGCCGCTGGGGCCCCTAGGATCACCGGGGGGGTCCGGCGAACCCCCTCTGGGTTCGGCCGGGGGCACCGACCCTTCCAGGGGGTCCGGCGACCCCCCCGACCCACGGGGGGGCCGCTGGGGCCCCCAGGACCCTTCTAGACTACCGCGCGACGCAGCAGGGGCTGTTGGCGGTAACTTCGGGGGTTTTCAACAGGATCCGCCACGGCGAGAGGCTCCGGCACGTGTTTTCGAGGAGGATTTGGGACCCGGAGACTTTCAGGAGCACGGAGACTACGGCAAGGGCTATCGGGACCCTCCCGACCCACGTTTTGATGTTGGGAGGTGGCATCCACCGCCCCACCACCAGGAGAGACGCACAGCAGGTACCGGAGGGAGATACGGAGACTACCAGGAGTGGCCAGAGGGCGTGTTTGGAGGCGACGGTGAGCACGGAGACCTAGGAGACTATGGGGGTCGCGGAGGAGGGCCACCCAGGCGGTATGAGACCATGGACGAGAGGCGTCAGCATTACCGACCGCAGCACAGAGAAGAGGGGAGGCCCGAGCAGGGGCATTTTGGCGGAGATTGCAGAGTCCGGAAGCTGAAGATGCCGGTCTTTTCTGGGGAGGATCCACATGCCTGGTTGTTCACAGCAGAGAGGTACTTCGCGGCGCATCACATGACCGAGGCGCAGAAGCTGGAGGCGGCGGCCATCTGCATGAAAGGGAGAGCTTTAGGGTGGTTCCAGTGGAAGGAGAGGAGGCAGCAGATCCGGAGCTGAGCGGAGCTGAAAGACTTGGTTCTGGAGAAGTTTCGAGACCCCCGTGTGGGGAACCTACACGAGCAGCTATTTGCCCTCAGGCAGGAGGGGCCGGTGCGAGAGTACATCGAGAAATTTGAGACACTGGCAGGGCGAGTTCATGGGGTGTCAGACGAGTCGCTGGAGGACACCTTCTTGAAGGGGCTGCGACCTAGTCTTCGAGCAGCGGTGAGGCCATGCAAGCCTCGAGGGCTTTCGGAGGTCATCGAGATGACGCAGATGGTGGAGGACTCCCGAGCTGAGGATAGGAGAGGCTGGAGCAGCTACAGTGGGCAGTTACAACGGGGCACCACGTTTGGGACAGGCAGAGCAGGGATCACTACGGAGACAGTTCAGACAGTGCTTGAGAAGACTGGTGAGCAGACCTCACCACCGGCCGGGGACCCATTCCGAAGGATGACCGATGCAGAGATGAGAGAGAAAAGGCAAAAGGGGCTCTGTTTCAGATACGACGAGCGCTTCACTCCCGGACACCGATGTGTGGATCGAAAGCTGCAAGTGTTGATAGCGGAAGAGAACGAGGATGATGACGTGGAGGACGAAGGAATTGACTTACAGACACCACCTTGAGGACAAGGTGGCTCTTTCGGGGCGAGTATTGATAGACCCACACCGTGCGGGTCTACTTCCCGCGCCATGGTCCCAGGCCCATGGATGGCCGCACCCCCCCTTGGCCTTCTTATCCTAGCCGCAAGCCCCCCCTTTGCCCTAATTCTTATTATATAAGGGGGAGGGTAGCCGTCATTTATTTTCATGCTTGATATTTGAAATATTCTCTATTGAGCGTCCTAAGAGTAGTTCTTAGATTAAACGAGTGCGGACGTCCTCTTCGGCGTCTTGGGAGGAGAATACACCTTTTTGTATTCAATTATCTAGTTCTTGGCTACTACTTTTCTATAAAAATTGTCTTTTTATCTTGGATCCTAACATTTTGGTATCAGAGCGCCATGGGCCCAGGCCCATGGATGGCCGCACCCCCCTTGGCCTTCCTATCCTAGCCGCAAGCCCCCCCCCTTTGCCCTAATTCTTATTATATAAGGGGGAGGGTAGCCGTCATTTATTTTCATGCTTGATATTTGAGATATTCTCTATTGAGCGTCCTAGGAGTAGTTCTTAGATTAAACGAGTGCGGACATCCTTTTCGGCGTCATGGGAGGAGAATACACCCTTTTGTATTCAATTATCTAGTTCTTGGCTACTATTTTTCTATAACAATTGTCTTTTTATCTTGGATCCTAACAAAATTACACCCCCAGTATGAGAAAGCTCTAACATTCTAAATCATATAATCATCTTATTTAGCATGTAAGCATTATCTACAAAATGCGATGTAACACATAAATATGAAGCAGCCCATTTTGTTGTCCAAATATCAGAAGTCAAAGCTGTTCTAGATTTTACTTTAGCAAAAGATTCAATCAATTTTACTTTCCTAGCTTGAAAAGGTGACATAGCATCTCTTCGAATAGTGTTTCTAGGCATTCTTCTAAAAGCAGGATTAAGGGCCACTTGATTAAATCTTTCTAATTCGGGGCTTTACCCATAACTAAATGGCAATTCTCGGCATAAAACCAATCTTGACATCTTTTTTCTCATAGTCTAAGCAGAGTATGAGAAATTAGATAAAGAGGAAGAAGATCCAGATAAAATTAATGGTATATGTTTATGGTCTTTTTTTAAGTGAGACGCTATGTGTCTCTTTAGGTGTGTTGTGCCATCAGAAGGTTTGCAAGTAAAATCAGATCTACATATTTTGCAAACTGCCCGCAGGCCTTTGCCAGCGACAGTTTCAACCATAAAATTCTCCCAAACCGCAGATTTTGTTGATCTGGGTTGGGATTGTTGTGTAGCTGGAACTTTAGAAATAATACGTTGTGCATGTGTAGAAGCGTGTACAGAAGATGTCTGTGCAGAAGTAGTAAAAGCAAGTATATAGCATCTGGGTACTCGTGTGTTTCTGTTTCTGACATCATTTTCATAATTAGGTGTTTCTATCGGGTTATCCCGCATCATATTAAAGTTATCATGCTCCTCAGTGTTGTCAATGCGGAAGGTATAAGACCTACGGTTTGGTGCAGAAATTATTCTAAAAATATAGGAACCTGATTTGTCGGGTTGCGAGTGGTGTAGAGAGCAGATGATCGTAATAGCAGAGGGAGCTGAGATGATCTTGATAGCGGAGGAAGTTGAGAGCGATAGTGATTTGAGCCTTGAGCTTAACGACGAGATTTAGTGCGAAGTTGACGCGATGAGCCTTAAGCTTGCTTGCTTGAATGTATGAGAGAGTATGAGAGAGTTTGATAGTTTGAGAATTGTGAAAAAAAGAGGGATTGGCTGAAATTTATGGGGTTTTCGGGTGTAAATGACTAAAATACCCCTCCCAAATGGCCGTTTATGACCGTTGGGAGGGGTATTTTTGGTCAAAAGACCCAAAAATGACCTAAAAGCCCCCAAGCTGTCAAAAGCATCAGAAAAAGGGCAGGCAATGGTGATAAGACCGTTGCCTGCAGCTGCGGACCCGGCCCCGGGCCGGGGGGGCTTTTTGGCCACCATGAGGATCACCATTACCACCTGACTTGCCATCAGTTGTCCTACCAAAACTTTTCAAAGCCATTATGAACCCTTACGCGAGCTTTGTCATAGACTTGTCAATTCATTTCTTTTTTCTTTTTTAAACTTTCGAAAGGTCAAGGTGTCAAGCTACTTAGTACAAGCTTTCTTGTTTTTCTATTTATGGCTAACTTTCCTTAAACTACCAACATCGTTCATCAATTATTTCAATTATCTCTAGACTACCACAAACTTTCTAAATTCTTCTAAACCCCCTTAAACTTTTTATTTTTCTGTAAACTAACTAACTGCATCAACAATGCTGTTAAAATAACATTTTTTGCTTTTGAGTTATGAGAAACTGATGTGTATGCTCCACAAAAAATTTAAAATAAAAAACAAAGAAAAAATTCATATCCTAAAGCTAACATATGGGTCCTAAAAATAAAAAATAAAAAATCACATAAAAAATAAAACACGTGCAAAAATATTTTTTAGAATTAAAGAAAAGGGTATTTTCATCCCAAAAAGATCGCTTGACATGCGAGATAGAAATTTAACTATCCGTTGACATGGTAGTTTAGAGAAATTTTGAGGAAAGTTTGTTGTATGTTTGAGAAATCTTAAAAGATTGTTGTACTTTAGAGATAAGCCGTGGAAGTTTATGCTACGTTAGGAAAATTTAGACTTTTCCTATTTCTATTCCTCTTTCCTTTTATTTTCATTTCCCTAATTATCTCTGCACCCAAATGTGATCTTACTGAAAGACACATGCTAATGGCATGATATGCCGGAACATGTAGCCTTGCCAATAAACCCTTGAGCAATTTCTCACATCAAAATGCTCATGAATAATAGACATAGTTGCGTACTACATCTATCTTCAACCCTAAGCACATGGGATTTCATACCGAAAGTACCAATGTGACATGGTAATGAACTTGCCCTTTCAGGTAAAATTTACCCTAAAATATCGTCTATTCTCAATTTATGACCTTCCCTTGAACCAATACTGACATGATGTAAGCTGAATATGAGTTCCGACCCAGAAATGTGTGTCAACATGTACAGAATTGAAATTGTGACTATATATTCTAAAAGGCTTGTCAATTGTCAACATCATCTTGACTGAAAAACAGATTAAAGACCTTAGAGTTCATATTAGATCCCAATGTTTTAAAAGGCAAAAGAGACAGGGGAGGCGTCGGGCCGGGCTTAAGCAACATTTGGGATTTTTTTTCCAAAACCTAAATGTATATTACCCTTCAAATTTTAAACAAAAATATATTTTAAAAATCTAAAAATTATATCAAGGTGAGCAATAAAAGCATAAAACTCATGTCGCATTTAATAATGCAATATTCAACTTTTTAACTATAAACGTGTTAAAACAGGCGAACACTTAGGCCGCATAGACGGGTGCCTAGGCTACTCAGGCCCTATTAGACAGCAACCACGCCTAAAAGGTACCTAATCCCCCCAGCATGTGACCAATAGTCTATAGAGCCACATATGCCCGTCTACGTGGAGTATTATAAAACACTACAAAATCCAAAACGCAAACATTTCAAAATCTCTAGACACACATACAGGAAGCATAGCTAAGAATTCAGAAATCTCTATAATACAAATCCAGCACAATGGAGCTGGTACTATGGATCTGACAAACAACCAACAGCTCCAAAGAAGCCAAACTGATGGCCTCTACTTCCTAGATCTGTAGATCATGTTCAATCCTAAGAGAAGAGTGGTGGTGTACATGTGCAGAAGCTTTCAAGTAACTCCTCCCCATTGAGGTTTCTAACAATCTTAACAATAGAGGGATGTCAACTTTTTCTAGTGAAAAATCAGATCGTATGTAAGCTTTCAAACAACTCCTTCACTAATCGAAGTATCTAATGATGAACAGCCAATAAAATTTAAAGATTTCTACATTGATGAGTAAACTGTGTTCCCTCCATCAAGTGACTAATATGATTCTTTCTTTCCCGCTTTAGTTTCATGGCAAGTCTGCATTGTGTTGTAACCTTTCAGCCTCTCGCATTATAAACTTCCAATAGCATCTAGCTCCAGTTTACAAGTATGGTTGATTACAAAGGTAAATGGTGTTACTTGTTCTTCAAAATTCAAGCTTATGGTTAATTGACAAGCAATCGGTGAGAAAAGGTTGAGAAAAGGGATTGCAAGAAAAATTAAAATGCCCCTCTAACCAAATAAAAGGATAAAATGTTAACAGTAGAGCAACCGGTGAGAAAAGGTTGAGAAAAGTGTTCGCAAGAAAAATTAAAATGCTCATCTAACCAAATAAAAGCATAAAGCCTAACAGTAGAGCAAGTAACTGGCTTATTACAAATTAATGAGACGGGAATTCAGAGCTTTGCATTCTTGAATTATCTCGTCTTCGTCAAGCAGCTCTTCCAATGTATAATTTTCCTTGTCAAGAATATTATCCACCTGAAACAGGAACAAGGCTGATCATAAGTTGCAATAATGCAAACAATAAGACAGCATAGAAAATCTGCACAAGAACTGTCTTGTGAAAAGATAAAGTGTAATACAATAACAATTAGTGAAAATCTCAAATAATATATGCAGAAATTGTGGGTGCAAATGCAAATTGCAATAAAAATATAGAACATCCAGCATTTGATGCAGGCAATGATTAAGTGTTTTAGGATTAATGGTAGCATGAAACTGGAAATTTGTTCGAACCCAAATAAGAATAAAAATAGATAGGTTCTCAAGTGTTAGTGAAAGGTGCTAATATTTTAAATGAATGGTACGCCAACATATTTAGAATGATAAAAATGTTGTTTTGTGCTTCAAATTTTGATTTTTGGGATTGACACGGCTGTGCCACTGTTAGCACGGCTGTGTCATCAAAACAGAGATTCGGTTTGCAGCACGGATGGCAGCACGGACGGCAGCACGACCGTGCCGCCTGTAGTCGGCCCAAACACGAGATTTACGTTAGGGTTTTGATCTAAAACCTAATTTAATCGGACGGCTAAGATTCCACACGACTCATGGAGCTATTTAAACCCCTCTTATGGTTTATTTTGGAAAGAGCGCATGTCGTCATCAAGTTTCTTCTTCATCGCGCGTCTTGGAGTTTTGGGGCATGAATTGGTGAGTGATCTTCTTGAGATTTCTTTGTAAAATTCATTGTAATCTTCTTCTTGCAATCTCTCTTTTCGGATTGAGAGATTTTGGGTGAGAGCTTTTGTTTTCTTCTCTTTTGGTGAGATTTGATATCTCCATTGGGTTTGTGAGAAGAGTTTGAACTCCAAGCTTGGAGTTATTGGTGCTCTCTTTTGTTGAAGAAGATTAAAGGAGTCGGTGTAATTCTCTCTGATCATATTAGTGAAAACAGTCATTGGAAAGCTGGACGTAGGCCGTTAGTGGGCCGAACCAGGGTAACCTCTGTGTCGCTTGATTTGTACTTTCCTGCTTTTGTTACTTTTCGTATTACTTGTTTTTGGTTGGATATTGTGCTATTGTGGTATACTTCTGAAAGATCGCGGCATAGCGATTGTTGGGTAGTTATCCGCCTTTGAAGGGGACTCGCTTCCGATGGTCGTCTCCCGTTTGCATGGTTTTACCCCCAACAAGTGGTATCAAAGCTTTCAAGTTGTCGGAGATTAAACAATGGCCGAGACATATTCAACATCTGGGTACAAGATCGAGAAGTTTACATGAAAGAATAGCTTCACTCTTTGGTATATGATGGTGAAGGCTATGCTCAAGCATGACGGACTTTAAAGGATAGTCTTTGACAAGAAAACTATTCCAGAATCTGTCACAGACAATATGAAATCAAATCTATAAATGAAAGCACACAGCGCTATTCAAATGGCACTATCAGACAAGATCTTTTGCAAGGTTGCCAAAGAGTAGACTACAGAGGCATTGTGGAAAAGGCTTGAATCTTTGTAATTGACTAAGTCGCTCACATGGAGGCTGTATTTGTTATAGAAATTGTTCATGCTCAAAATGAAAGAGGGGACATCGTTACATGATCATCTTGATTAACTGAATCCGTTGGTGTTGGATTTGCAAGCGGTGGAAGAGAATGTAAGTGATGAGTACCGAGCAATTACACTGCTTTGCTCTCTACCTGAGGAGTACTCACACTTCGTCGAGACCATGACACAAGGGAAGGACAAAATCTCTTTGGAAGAGGTCGAGGTAGCTCTACGCTTGCATGAGCTTAGAAAGGTGTCGAGGGGAGACACAAGCGCTGAGGGTCAGGATGTGGCTCTCTTTGGGATCGTCAAGGTGGACGATCCAAGTCTAGCTCCAAGTTTGGGAGATCCAAGTCCAAGGGTCAAGTTAATAGCGACCAGACATGCCATTATTGTAAAAGGACAGGACACTGGATGAACAAGTGCCCACTGTTGAAAGTCAAGGGTAAAGAGTCTGCTCAGCCAGTAGCAGCTTTTGGAGGTGCATGCATTGATGCTGATAATAGAGAAATATTGGATGTCTTCTTTGGAAGACAATCGGGCTTCATGGATTCTTAATTCAAGGTGTGATTACCACATAACTCCGATGCATAATCATTTCGTGACATATACTTCTAGAGATGGACTAGACGTGTACATAGGGAACAGAGCAATGTCTAGAATGGTTGGGATCGGCACAGTTCGGTTCAAGATGGAAGATGGAGCCATTCGAACACTTACGGGTGTTAAGGCATGTACCAGATTTGCAGCGGAATTTGATTTCACTTATAGCCTTGACAGGTGTGGAGTGTTGTGTGGTGCTCAATGTAGAGCGTCTACAGGTGTCCAGGAGTGGTCGTTTTGTGATGGCGACAAGGAAGTTTGGCATTCTGTATAGGCTTCAGGATCAGACGATGTTGAGTCAGAAGTCTGGTGCACTAGAGAGCTCCAGTGGAGGAGCGTTTGGGACTCATAGGGACATCGTGACAGAGAAGTATGGTCGATTGCAGGATGTGATAGCTGCGGTGTGCAGCGAGGGATCATCAAGAGACGTAGCCCATAGTACATCTCATCATGGTTCAACTCCATGTGCGGCTCAGATTGTCTACAGCGAAGCAGGTGGCTTCAGAATAGAGTTGCAGTCCTCCGAAGGACCCGTTGCTGAGCGCAAGGTGGAGTTGGGTATTCGAGTAAAGCAGTTGCAGCACACTGATGTGCACTCATGCAGGTGACGTGGGTGGCATGGCTCAATGTGGACGAGACGTGGTTCGTCCAAGGGATCATCTGGAGTACGTAAACCCATCGACTCAAAGATGACTATGAGCAGTGGATCTCACAGAGATCGTGGTGGTGCTGAGGTGAAGTCATATTGGAGAGTTAAATCCAAATGCAGTAAGTTGAGGTCGTCGAAGCTGGATGAAAATGTTGCTCTCACTTCATGTTTAGGGAAGGCAGTGCCATGTGCTTCCTTATAGGGTAGAGGCGGATCAACTCAGGCGACTATGTGGAGTGCGGCCATGGATCGACTTCGGGTACTTTGGGAGATACATATTTGGTGGCAGTTCAGTCGATGATGGAACATGAGGTCGCGGTGTCAGTTCAGTTGATGATGGTTCAGTTCTTCGAGCTCAATAGGAGTTTAGGCTAGAAAGGTCTCTTAAAGTGTTGATGCGCCGAAGGGCACGGTTCCCGATGACTGGTTGGTGTTTCCTTCATCAGATGGAGAGGTCTGGAATCTGGGTAGAGTTGTGAAGAACTTTTTGATGACAATGTTCGTTGGAGAAAAATTTGAAGCAGAGTAGAGTTTGTTGTTTTGGGCTTCAAATTTTGAGTTTTGGGCTTGACACGGTCGTGCCACTGTTAGCACGACTGTGTCATCAAAATAGAGACTCGGTATGCAGCACGAATGGCAGCACGACCGTGTCACCTGCGTACACTGAAAACAGAGCGCAGTTTTTTAGCACGGACGGCAGCACAGCCGTGCCGCTTCCTAGCACGGCCATGTCGCCTGTAATCGGCCCAAACACGAGATGTAGGTTTGGGTTTTAATCTAAAGCCTAATCTAATCGGACGGCTGAGATTCCACACGATCCATGGAGCTATTTAAACCATTCTTGGGTTTATTTTGGAAAGAGCGTGTACTGTCATCAAGTTTATTCTTCCATGTGCGTCTTATAGCTTTGGGGCATGAATTGGTGAGTGATCTTCTTGAGATTTCTTTGTGAAATTCATTGTAATCTTCTTCTTGTAATCTCTATTTTCGGGTTGGGGTTTTGGGTGAGCTTTTGTTTTATTCTCTTTTGGTGAGATTTGATATCTTCATTGGGTTTGTGAGAAGAGTTTGAACTCCAAGCTTGGAGTTATTGGTGCTCTCTTTTGTTGAAGAAGATTGAAGGAGTCTGTGTAATTCTCTCTGATAACCGTCATCGGGAAGTTGGACGTAGGCCGTTAGTGGGCTGAACCAGAGTAAACTTTGTGTCGCTTGATTTGTGCTTTCATACTTTTGTTACTTTTCGTATTACTTGTTTTTGATTAGATATTGTGCTATTGTGATGTATCTATGAAAGATCGTGGCGTAGCGATTGTAGGGTAGCTATCCGTCTTTGAAGGGGAACACGCTTCCGCTGTTCGTCTCCCGTTTGCAGTGTTTTACCCCAAAAAAACAATACACATAAGAAGCACGAATGTGAACTCATCCACTAAGGCCAGCAAGATTTCAAATTATATTTGAACAAGAATCCAAAAGGAATCAAATTTCTTCTTATTGTTACCGGCTTCCACAATCTTATGTTGCTACTAACAAAAAATCGCATTTATATCAGACAAATCCTATCACTGCCCTAATCCCTAGAATCAACCAGCAAATTTCACAAGAACAGATAAAATCCATACCATTTAGCTTTCAAACCCCAAAACAGAAAAAATCAGACCATCCATGTGATTGAAGTGTTGGCGGAAACTTACGGGAGAGTTCGCGGACAATCCGGTCATTCGCCAGAACATCTTGAAAGAGCTTAATCTATAGATCCCAATCGCTGCATGTGTGCCATGAGCCTCAGATCTAAATCTCCCCACTGTCCCCCCGAAAAAAGATAAAATCAAATGAAATCCCAGGGATCCGAAGCAAGACAATTAAAGCAGCTCAAATGAACGCCGGTCCCAATAACAAAACCCTAAAATTCTCGTTCCCGATCCCTTTTTCTGCTCGGGATCGAATTGGCCGCAGGCTCGACGAAGTGAAGAAACCCTATAATTTGGGTGGGGGTGAGTTACAGAGCGGGATTCAAAAGATTCACGACCGTGCCCAGAGGAGACAGTAGTCATCAGGCACAAAGTGCAAACAGAAGATACATTCGCCACGCAAATGCAAAAATGGACAAAACTGTGAAAAGCCGTGTGTTATTATGAATCAACTAGAGAGGGGAGAGCCCTCAAGTCTATATTTATAGCAAAAGGGAAGAATACAAGTGGGCTTATACAGATATGGGCCCAAACACTTGGGTTGGCCCAATAACTCATCCAACCCAGTAAATACTCATTCACAACACTCCCCCTTATCCAGCCATAGTTGTGGACCCTGCTCATGAATGCTTCAGGATTCTGAGCCTGTATGGGTCTCACATGGGGTGGATACTTCAGGATCCTGAGTTGGTGAGATTTGCCTCGTTAAAACCTTTGGCTATGGAAAACCCAGTGGGAAAAACCATAGTTAAGGAAAAAGAGTACAAGCTCTGCCAAACTCCCCCTGATCTGTACAAGCTCTCAAGCTTTCAGATCTCTTAGGCGTCTCATTCCAATCCTATGTACAAGTTTTCTAAAGGTAGCAGTAGGAAGGGCTTTAGTGAACAAATCTGCCAAATTGTCACATGACTGCACTTGTCTGATGTCGATCTTGCCATCTCTCTGTAGCTCGTGCATCCAGAAGAACTTTGGTGAAATGTGTTTCGTTCTGTCGCCTTTGATGAAGCCACCTCGTAGCTGAGCTATGCAAGCAGCATTGTCCTCGAACATGGTAGTGGGCTCGAGGTCTCCAGTCTTCAGTCCGGTCGTAGACAAGATGTGGTGGATGACTGAGCGTAGCCATACGCATTCTCTGCTTGCTTCATGGATGGCAATGATCTCCGAGTGATTGGATGAGGTCGCCGTCAATGTTTGCTTGATGGATCTCCAGGAAATGGCTGTCCCTCCGTAGGTAAACACGTACCCAGTTTGTGATTTTGCTTTGTGGGGATCAGACAAGTATCCTGCATCAGCATAACCTGCAAGTGTAGAGGATGTTCCATTTTTGTAGAAGAGTCCCAAATCTGTAGACCCTTGGAGGTAGCGCAGAAGGTGCTTTACCCCGGTCCAGCGGCGCTGCGTAGGCGCTGCACTGTATCTGGCAAGCAAATTTACTGCGAACGCTATATCGGGACGCGTGCAGTTTGCCAGATATAGTAGTGCTCCGATGGCACTCAGATAGGGAACTTCCGGACCAAGTATATCATCCCCCTCTTCCAGCGGCCGGAAGGGGTCTTTATGTGCATCCAGGGATCGTACCACCATAGGTGTACTCAATGGATGGCAATGGTCCATATGGAATCTTTGCAACATTTTCTTCGTATATGTGGTTTGGTGTAATAGGATTCCGTCTTTCTGATGTTCAATCTGTAAGCCAAGGCAGAATTTGGTTTTGCCTAGGTCTTTCATTTCGAATTCTTTTGTTAGGCTTACAGATATCTCATTGATCTCTTCGGGAGATCCTATGAGATTCAGATCGTCTACGCATACAGCTATTATTACGAATCCTTTTCCATTTGTTCTTATGAAGATACAATGGCAGACTTCATTGTTCGTGAATCCTTGTTGAACAAGGAACTCACTGAGTCTATTATACCACATTCTTCCTGATTGTTTGAGACCATACAATGATCTTTGTAGCTTAACAGAATAGACGTCCCGAGGTCTATCTTTCAGTTCAGCAGGCATTGAAAAGCCATCAGGAAGTTTCATGTAGATCTCCTTGTCGAGATTGCCGTATAGATACGCAGTCACAACATCCATTAGCTGCATATCTAGGCCTTCCTTTGCTGTTAAGCTTATCAGGAATCTGAACGTGATCGCATCCATGACCGGGGAGTATGTTTCGTCATAGTCTATACCCGGTCTTTGGGAAAATCCCTGTGCTACAAGTCTAGCTTTGTAGCGTGCGATCTCATTATTTTCGTTTCTTTTTCTGACGAATACACATTTGTATCCCACAGGTTTGACACCGGTAGGTGTCTGGACTATTTGCCCAAGGACTTTTCGTTTCTGAAGCGAGTCCAGCTCGGCTTCTATTGCCTGATTCCACTTTGGCCAATCATCTCTACGTTTGCATTCAGCAATGTTCATAATCATCATCGCTTCCGGCGACGTGAATGGCAATGTGAAACGCGAAGTCATCGTCGACGACTATACTCCTTCTGTCCAATACCTCCCCTGTACGTACATAATTTAGTGATATTTCTGTTTCTCCCTGCAGTTCCTCTGCAGTGGATTCCGGGAGGGGAGAGGGTATGGACACGAGCTCGTTTCTCTGTGGGGGTATTGTCCCAAGGTCTCCGGATATTTTTCTTTTTCTTGGATTTTTATCCTTGGAGCCTGGTGGTCTGCCTCTTTTCTGTTGAGGTGCAGCCACTTCTGCTGCAGGTGGATTGCATCCATCCTTCGGGATGTCAATCCTAGCTGGAGTATTCGCAGCAGGGATGTGTGATCTGACAATCTTCTGGTTGTCAGTGAACGAGTCTGGTAATCTATGGACTGTGTCCTGGATGTGTAAGATCTTCCGGATCTCATCATCACATTGTCTTGTTACCGGATCGTAGTGGGTCAAGCTTTTTGTATCCCACGTCAACATTTGCTTTGCACTAGACTTTTCGATGTCTAGGCCCATTTTGGGGAAATACGTCTCATCAAAATTGCAGTCTTCAAGGCGTGCCTTGAAAGCGTCCCCCGTTTGGGGTTCTAGGTATCTTATAATGGAGGGTGAGTCAAACCCTACGTAGATACCTAGGCGACGTTGAGGGCCCATCTTGGTCCTCTGTGGTGGTGCAATGGGGATATAAACTGCGCAGCCGAAAATTCTCAAGTAGCCGAAAATTCTCAAGTGAGAGATGTTCGGCGGCGTTCCATATGCGAGTTGCATTGGAGATAGACTCTGACCTCCTGAGGGTCTAATTTTTATTAGTGATGCAGCATGCAAAATTGCATGTCCCCATGCATCCACCGGCAACTGGGATTTCATCAGCAATGGTCGTGCGATCCATTGGAGTCTTTTAATTAGCGACTCAGCTAACCCATTTTGGGTGTGAACATGTGGCACCGGATGTTCAATTTCTATTCCCGTTGCCTGGCAATATTCTTGGAATGACTGAGAGGTAAATTCCCCCGCATTATCCAGACGTATTTTCTTTATTTGGTTGTCTGGGAAATGCGCCCGCAACTTTATTATTTGTGCCAAAAGCTTTGGAAAAGCTAAGTTGCGGGTTGAAAGTAGACACACATACGAGTATTTCGAAGATGCATCAATCAGTACCATAAAGTACCGAAAAGGCCCGCTAGGGGGGTGGATAGGTCCACATATGTCTCCGTGTATTCTTTCAAGGAAGCTAGGAGACTCAATATCCACTTTAAGTGGTGATGGCCTTGTTATTAATTTACCCTTAAAGCAGGGTACACAAGGGAATTCTCCCTTCTGAAGAATCTTCTGGTTTTTCAGGTTATGCCCATGGGATTGTGTAAGGATGCGGTGCATCATCACAGATCCAGGGTGGCCAAGTCTATCGTGCCAAAGTAAGAATTTGGCCGATGTCGGACACTTCAGGTGCTCCGTCAGGTTTGCTTCCTCTCTCCGAATTTTTGTATGGTAGAGACATGATGAGAGGCTCTCAAACCGTTCAAGAATGGTTTTAACTCCATTTTCTTGAGACGTTACATACAGTAATTCATTTTCTTTGACATTTGCTGTTTCCAAGTGTAATCCGTTAAAACGGATATCTTTGAAACTTAGTAAGTTTCTCTTGGAATTCGGAGAGTAAAGTGCATCTTTTATTTTTAGTTCTGTTCCATTGGGGAGCAACAAGGTTGCATTCCCTGAACCTTCAATTATGTCCGATGGCCCTGAAATTGTGTTTACAGGGCTCTTATACGGGATAATGCTATGAAAATAGCATTTGTGTTGAAGGATCGTAGGTGTTGACGCGCTGTCTACTAAGCAGTCATGAGAGCATTCCATCTAAAAAAGACGAGTAAACATTTGCATTCAGAAAAGCTAAATTTTATTCAACAGAATTGAAGATACATAAAAGCTCTCATGAAATAAAATGTTCATACGATAGAAATGCTAAGATAAATGATAACGGGCTAATCAAGCAGATTATTTGACTCGAAGTCTTTTGCTGTAAATTTGACCGCATTATTCGCAGCCACCAGGTTTGATTCAGCATTCTTTTTCTTGCTTTGTTTATAAAGCTCCTGGAGATGCACTGGGGTCCTGCACACTCTAGACCAGTGGCCTGTCATGCCACAGCTGTGGCACTGGTCTTCCCAGTCCCTCTTGGGTGGGGGTGCATTGTTTTTCTTGTTATCATTCCTGCGCCAGGTGAACTTGCGCTTCCCTTCATTCTTGCGCTGCTGTGGTGGGCCCTTGGCTCTTTTCTGTTGTCCCCCCTTTCTGTGGTCTTTCTTTTCTTTTATTTTACCTCTTCTTTTTGAAGGAAGAGGTATGGTGAGCTTCTGGTAGGGGGACAGTGCCGGGAGGACGCATATTGTGAGTGGCGAGAAGAAGCTCTCTGTTTTGCTCGGCCATAAGAAGACATGACAGCAGCTCTGAATACTTGGTGAACTTACGTTCACGGTATTGCTGCATAAGTATCGCATCCTTTTCATGGAAAGACGTATACGTCTTTTCCAGCATGCGATCTTCTGAGACTTTTTCACCACACAACTTCAGGCGTGAGGTGATGCTAAAAAGTGCTGAGTTGTACTCATCAATGGACTTAAAGTCCTGCAGTCTCAGGTTCTCCCACTCATATCTCGCCCTTGGGAGTATAACATCTCTCTGATGTTTATACCTGTCCTCAAGGGCGGTCCATAGCTCAAGTGGATCTTCGACCGTAAGGTACTCAGCCTTTAAGGTCTTGTCCACATGGCGGCGAATATAGATGATGGCTTGCGCCTTCTCTATATCGCTAACATTTTCTTTTTCAGTCACAGCAGTGATGAGGGACTTGGCCCGCAGGTGAAACTTAACATCTAGCTGCTAGCTTAGATAGTTTCTGCCCGATGCATCCAGCACTTCAAAGTCAACGCTTGCAATTTTAGCCATTTATCTAGCAGAGCACAAACATGCATGAATTAATAATCAACCAGAAAAACATTTTCATGCGGAAGCAATATGTAATGAAAAGCTAAATGTGTGGATCGGCCAGTCCCACAAAAAAAAGAGTCCAAGAGTCCACAGTCCAAATTATACAAATTTGCAGCTTGAATTAAAATGAAAATACAACTTTGGAAACCCCGTGGGTCCCATTTAATATCTTCGTCTTCAAGCGTAGCTTCCGACTCCATGGAAGTAGGTCTTCTTTCTTTGACATTTACATAAATTCCTCACTACAATTTCTCTCAAAAATAAAAGAAAAGTGCGGAAAATAAACTGTGGGACTAAACGGCCGATCCAAAAACCACATTTAGCAATTCATGCAAGAATATTGTGCTCATCAACATTTTCATCCACAGACATCACAGGCAGTTTATTCATATGAGGATAAAGCAATATTTAATCACTTAATAATTATTGGACCACTGGGCAACGTCATACACCGTTAGGTTAGGTAACTAACGGCAGAGCGGTCGCAGGATCTTCCTAATTATTAAGTTTTTAAATAAAATTTACAACCACGCAAATAATATCCACATAATTTTGCCAGAGATGTAAAGCATGTAAAAGAGATTACGATGCATAGGTTGTAAAGTAAATGGGTTTAATCAATCAAATTGATTAAGAGCCCAAAATTAACATTTTCTTTGTCAGAGGGAAAAGTCTCCCTCGTCATCCCAAAAAGTCCCCCAACAGATCCCCAAAACGCCCTTGTCTGACCGATGTTTGTCCCGTAATTTACCGTGATTTTTCACGAATATTTTGCCTTTGAATCCCCATTTTAAATTAATTTTTAGGCTAATAGGTTGCCTTTTGAGGCACATTTGTAGCCCTATTGCCTCCCCCCAATTTTTTTTGATGAAAATATGTGGGCCTGAAGCCCATAGATCTTCTGTGGGCTTCAGGCCCACAGATCTTGTTTTTTTTGGAAATATGTGGGCCTGAAGCCCACAGATCTGCTGTGGGCTTCAGGCCCACAGATCTGAATAATTATTATTTTTTTGTGTTGAATTCTGTGGGCCTGAAGCCCACAGATCTGCTGTGGGCTTCAGGCCCACAGTTCTGTGCGTTTTTTTGGTGCGCTTTAGGGTTTACGGCGGGGGGCCCCCCCCCCCCGCAGAGAGAGGGGGGGCGCGGCCAGGGGGCTGCCGCCCCCCGCTGCGGGGGGGAGCGGCTGGGGCCGCCGCCCCCCGCAGAGGGGGGCGTGGCCGGGAGGGGGGGTCGTCGCCCCCCCTATGCGGGGGGGGGGACGGCGGGCACGGGGGGGGGGGGCGCCACCCCCCTCTGCGGGGGGGACGGCGGGGGCCGCCCCCCAGCAGAGAGGGGGGCGGCCACGGGGGCCGCCGCCCCCCCTGCAGGGGGGGAGCGGCGGCGGCCGCCCCCCCTGCAGCGGCGGCGGCCGCCCCCCCTGGGGGGGTGCGGCGGCGGCCGCCCCCCCTATGGGGGGAACGGCGTGGCCGGGGGGGGGGGGGGGGCGGCGGCAAGGCCGCCGGCGGGGCTTGATCTAGGGTTTGAGAGAAAAATCCAAAAAACCCTAAAAAAATTTGATTTTTGGGAAGAATAATCCGTCGTTTTCAAGGCGACGATGAATCCCCGTGACGATCTTGTGAGATCTAGGGGAGGGGTAATCATACGTATGATTAAAAACTTTGTTTTTAGAGTTTTTACCTCTATATCCGTCCTCCGGATATAGCGACGGTTGCTCGAAGCCCTACGCGGATGACGACCCTTGATGGAGGAAGCCTTGCACCGCGCTCGTGGATCTCCCGTCTCGCCTTCGCCTTCGCCTTCGCAACGAACGGAAAAATTTGTGGAAAAAATTTTTAGAGGCTCGTGCTGATAACGTATTATGAATCAACTAGAGAGGGGAGAGCCCTCAAGTCTATATTTATAGCCAAAGGGGAGAATACAAGTGGGCTTATACAGATATGGGCCCAAACACTTGGGTTGGCCCAATAACTCATCCAACCCAGTAAATACCCATTCACAACATGTGTAAAAATGTGTAAATTGTTATGAATGGAAATAACCAGAGTCGGTTAGGATTGCGGGTATCTTAGAGATACGCCCATATCTATGTATTCGATGTATCTACTCTCCTACCATGCCTATAAATAAAGGGCTGGGGGTTCCTCCCCCAGTAGTTGATTCATAACACGTTATCAGCACGACTCTAAAAATTTTTCTTTTTCCAAAAAAATTTTCTTTCCGTTCGTTGCAAAGGCGAAGGCGAAGGCGAGACGGGAGATCCACGAGCGCGGTGCAAGGCTTCCTCCATCAAGGGTCGTCATCCGCGTAGGGCTTCGAGCAACCGTCGCTATATCCGGAGGACGAATATAGAGGTAAAAGTACTAAAAACGATACTTTTAATCATACGTATGATTGCCCCTCCCCTAGATCTCGCAAGATCGTCATGGGGATTCATCGTCGCCTTGAAAACGACAGATTATTCATCCCAAAAATCAAATTTTTTTAGGGATTTTGGATTTTTTTCTCAAACCCTAAATCAACCCCCGCCGGCGGCCTCGCCGCCGGCCGCCCCCACCCCCCACCCCCCGGCGGCCTCGCCGCCGGCCGCCCCCACCCCCACGGCCACGCCGTCCCCCCATAGGGGGGCCGCAGCCGCCGCCCCCCCTGCAGGGGGGGCGGCGACGGCCCCTGCCGCCGCCCTCCCCTGCAGGGGGGGCGGCCGCCGCCGCTCCCCCCCTGCAGGGGGGGGGCGGCGGCCCCCGTGGCCGCCCCCCCCCCTCTGCAAGGGGGGGCGGCCCCCGCCGCTCCCCCCCGCAGAGGGGGGCGACGGCCCCCGCGCCGGCCGTCCCCCCCCGCAGAGGGGGGCGGCGGCCCCCCTGGCCGTGCCCCCCCTCTGCGGGGGGGGGGGGGGGGGGGGGCGGGGGCGGGGCGGCCCCGCCGCGCCCCACGCAGCGGGGGGCGGCGGCCTCCGCCGCGCCTCCCGTTCAGGGGGGGCGGCGGCGCCCCCCCACCTCAAAACCCTAACACCAAAAAAAACAGATTTGTGGGCCTGAAGCCCACTGCAGATCTGTGGGCTTCAGGCCCACAGATTCCCAAAAAAAACCTATGGGCCTGAAGCCCATAGGTCGACTGCGGGCTTCAGGCCCGCATGCTGGTTTATCTGAAGAAAAAAAAATTGGGGGAGGCAAAGGGCTATAAACTCGCCTCAAAAGGCAACTTGTTAGCCTAAAAATTAATTTAAAAATGGGATTTAAGGACAAAATATTCGTGAAAAATCACGGTAAATTACGGGACAAATATCGGGCAGGCGAGGACTTTTTGGGGATTCTTGGGGGGCTTTTGGGATGATGAGGGAAACTTTTCCCTCTGACAAAGAAAATGTTTATTTTGGGCTCTTAATCAATTTAATTGATTAAACCCATTCAATTTACAACCTTTGCATTGTAATGATTTTTTTTGCAAAAATCATATTTACATGCTTTGCATCTCTGGTATATTCTGTTGGATATTATATGCGTGGTTGTGCATTGTATTTAAAACTTAATAATTAGGAAGATCCTGCGACCGCTCTGCCGTTAGTAACCTAACCTAACGGTGTATGACGTTGCCCAGTGGTCCAATAATTATTAAGTGTTTAAATTATTTATCCATCTCTGCGAATATTAAATGCCTGTGATGCCTGTGATGAAAATGTCTGATGAAAATGTTGATGAGCACAATATTTCTGCATGAATTGCTAAATGTGGTTTTTGGATCGGCCGTTTAGTCCCACCGTTTATTTCCCGCATTTTTCTTTTATTTTTGAGAGAAATTGTAGTGATGAATTTATGTAAATGTCAAAGAAAGAAGACCAACTTCCATGAAGATGGAGGCCACGCTTGAAGATGGAGATATCATATGGGACCCACGGGGTTTCCAAAGTTGTATTTTCATTTTTAAAGCTGCAAATTTGTATAATTTGGACTGTGGACTTTTGGACTCTTTCTTGTGGGACTGGCCGATCCACACATTTAGTTTTTCGTTAAATATTGCCTCCGCATTAAAATGTTCTTTCTGACTGATTATTAATTCATGCATGTTTGTGCTCTGCTAGATAAATGGCTAAAATTGCAAGCATTAATTTCGAAGTACTGGAAGCATCAGGTAGAAACTATCTAACCTGGCAGCTAGATGTAAAGTTTCACCTGCGGGCAAAGTCCCTCATCGCTGATGTGACTGAAAAAGAAAATGTTATCGATATAGAGAAGGCGCAAGCCACCACCTATATTCGCCGCCATGTGGACAAGACCTTAAAGGCTGAATACCTTACGGTCGAAGATCCACTTGAGCTATGGACTGCCCTTGAGGACAGGTATAAACATCAGAAAGATGTTATACTCCCAAGGGCACGATACGAGTGGGAAAACCTGAGACTGCAGGACTTAAAGTCCATTGCTGAGTACAACTCAGCACTTTTTAGCATCACCTCACGCCTGAAGTTGTGTGGTGAGAAAGTCTCAGAAAATCGCATGCTGGAAAAGACGTATACGTCCTTCCATGAAAAAGATGCGATACTCATACAGCAATACCGTGAACGCAAGTTCACCAAGTATTCCGAGCTGCTGCCATGTTTACTCATGGCCGAGCAAAACAGAGAGCTTCTTCTCTCCACTCACAATATACGCTCCCCGGCACTGCCCCACACCAGAAGCTCACCATTCCTCTTCCTTCAAAAAGAAGAGAGATAATAAAAGAAAAGAAAGACCACAGAAGGGGGGTCAACAGAAAAATGCCAAGGGCCATGTACAGCAGCAGTGAAATAATGAAAGTAAGCGGAAGTTCACGTGGCACAGAAATGACAAAAATTATGCACCCCCACCCAAGAGGGAATGGGAAGACCAATGCCATAATTGTGGCATAAAAAGCCACTGGTCCATAGATTGCCGAACTCCGTAGCATCTCCAGGATTTGTATAAAGAGAACAAGAAAAATAAAGCTGAAACAAACCTGATGACCTCTGATGCTCCAGTCAAGTTTCCAGCTGACAACTTCGAAAATGATGACTTGCTTGATTAGCCTTTATTTTTATCTTAGCAATTTGTTTTGAGAATAATTTATGAGAGCATTTTAATTATGAAATTTGTTCTGAATGAAAATGTTTAGTAGACAATAAATGAAAATGCTTATCTGAATATGCATGTGCCTAACGATTCATCTTTTAATAGATGAAACTGCTCTCATAAATAATTAGTAGACAATAAACACGTACGATCTCTTTCAATACAAAGCCCAATATCAGGGCTATATTGAAGATCCAGGGAATGCAACACTGTTGCCCCCAAACGACACAAAAATAAAGGATGCACTAATCCCTCCGAATTCCAAAAGAAACTTCCTAAGTTTCAAGGACATCCGTTTCAACGGATTCCACTTGGAAACAGCAAATGTAAATGAAAAAAAAATTACCGTATGCAACGTCTCAAGAAAAAGGAGTAAAATCCACACTTGAACGTTTTGAGAGCCTCATAGGCCTCCACCATACGAAGATTCGGAGAAAGGAAGCAGAATTAAACGGAGCACCTGAAGTGCCCGACATCAGCCGAGTTTTTACTCCGGCATGATGGACTTGGCCACCCTGGAGTTGTGATGATGCATCACATCTTATCCTATGGGTATGACTTGAAGAACCAGAAGATTCTTCAGAAGGAAAAAAAAATCCCTCGTATCCCTTACTATAAGGGAAAACTAATTGCAAGGCCATCTCCACGATAAGTTGAAAAAAAAAGAATCTCCACGCTTCCTCAAAAAGAATACAAGGAGATAGATGTGGATAAACTCCACCACCCCTAGTGGGTTATTTCAGTACTTCACTGTACTGATAAATGCATCCTCAGAATATTCGTACGTGTGTCTACTACAGACCCGCAACTTAGCTTTTCCAAAGCTATTGGCACAAAAATAAAAATGTTGCGGGCACATTTCCCAGACAATAAAATGTTGTAAATAAGTCTGGTTAATGTTAGGAAATATACCTCCCAGTCTTTTCAAGAGTACTACCAATCAACGAGAATTGAAAATGAATATACAAGTGCCGCATGTTCATACCCAAAATGGGTCGGCAGAGTCACTAAAAAGTAGACTCCAATGGACTGAATGTCCATTAAATCCTGATTACCTATGGATACATGGGGACATGCAAACTCTGCATGCTGCATCGTAAATGAAAATAAGACCCTCTGGAGGTCAGAGTCTCCAATGCAATTTGCATATGGAATGCCACCGAACATTTCTCATCTGAGAATCTTAGGTCGCGCAGTCTTAAATCCCCATTGCACCACCAAAGAGGACCAAAACGGTACTCAACGTCGCCTAGGTATCAATGCAGGGTTTGACTCACCCTCACTTATAAGATACATAGAACCCCCAACGGGGGACGTAATTAAGGCACACCTTGAAGACTGTGATCTCGATGAGACGAGTTTCCCAAAAATAGGCCCAGATACTGGAAAATCTGGCGCGAAGAAAATTATAACGTGGGATACAAACAGCTTGACCCACTATGATCCGGTAACAATACAATGTGTAGATGAGATCCAGAAGATCTTCCACATAGAGAACACTGTTCACTAATTACCGGAATCATTTATTGACAACCAGAAGATTGTCAGATCACACATCCCTGCTGCAAAAACTCCAGCTAGGATTGACATTCCTGAGAATGGATGCAATCCACCAGCAGCAGAAGTGGCTGATCCTCAACAGAAAAGAGGCAGACCACCAGGCTCCAAGGACAGAAACTCCTGGAGACCTTAAGACAATACTACCACAGGACAATGAGCTCCTGTCCACACCATCACCCTTCCCGGAATCCACTGCAGAGGAATTGCCGGGAAAAAGTGAAATTAAGTAAATGTTGTACGTACTGGGGAGGTGTTGGACAGATAGAACATAAATTGTCGACAATGTATTCACGTATCATATTGCCATATACATCGCAATGGCGATGACGTCTATAAATTACCGTTCCACACTCCGTTGCTAGAAGGCAAACGTAGAGATTGGCCAAACGTGGAACGTGGCAATAAAAGATGAGCTGGACTCACTTATGAAACGTGAAATGTTCGGACCTGAAGTCCAGACACCAAAAGGTGTCAAACCTGTGGATAAAACAAAGTATTGCAAACATAAGAAAAATAAATACAAAATCGTATGCTATACGGTACAACCTATAGCCCAAGGAAAATTTCGCTGAAACTAGGGATCGAACAAATTCAAATGAGCATTGATCACTCCTTATTTTACACCCTTTTTCCGCATATTTGCATGCCATTTAGATCGCCCAAATCATGTTTTTCACGATATATCGACGATATTGCGATGCTTTTCATGATTTGTTGTTTTTGTCGTATTTCAGGTGATTTGGCGCGATTTGGAGTGATCTCGAGATGCGCTTACTCTAGACGGTCACCAACGACCTCCCCGAGGGGTATTTTGCTGTTGGAGAGGAGCGGAAGAAGAATGGACGTCGCAAGAGCGACGAGGAGGCCAAAATAAGCAGATTGGGCATTTTTTGTGTCCCACTCGGCCGAGTGGAGGAGCCACTCGGCCGACCAGCGAGACACTGCTCGGCCGACCAGTTCAGACACGAGTTACCTGTGCACTCGGCCGAGCACAGAAGACCCACTCGGCCGAGTGACGATACCACGTCCGCCCGAGTGGCGCCCAGACGAAGCCCTTCCAAAACATCGAAGTTTCTGTTTTTCGGCTGCCTGAACTTCAGAAGACCCACTCGGCCGAGTGGAGAATCCCATCCGCCCGAGTGCAGTGAAGTCATCGGCCGAGTGACGACAACTCACTCGGCCGAGCCGCCCCCGAACTGAAGACCCCTGAAAGCCTCGACTTACTGGAAAATTGCAGGGTTTTCACTCGGCCGAGCGACTTTTGTCACTCGGCCGAGTGTGATGCGCTGCCTGTAGCGAAAACTGCGGAAAACAAGCTGTGCAGGGGCATTTTGGTCACAATTTTTGGACGATTTTTGGGGCTATTTAAGCCCTGTTTTTACCCTAGTTTGGAGAGCTCTCTCTTAGATTTTTTGCAGCTTTTTAGATTAGTTTTTTAGCTTTATTCTTGTGATTGGAGAAGGAGCAAAACTTGGATTTTTGTTGGATTAATTGAAGAACTACATTGGTTTGCATCTCTTTTCCTTAAAAATTCTATTTTTATTGTTTATATCATTGTTGTGATGAATTCTATTGCTTATTTCAACGATTATTTTTGTGATCTTGCTATGATTTGTGAGTAGTCTCCACGTCTTGGGGCGTGGGGATGAACCCTACAAGCCCACTTTCATATTTGTGATGAATTGGTAGAAATTGAGCTAGAATTGTTATTAGGGATTAGATTGGGATCAATTTACTACGGATTGCTAGGTATTCATATCAATTGGGATTTGCAAGAGATTGGATCCCAATTTGATAGGAAGCCCTAGAAATCCGAATTGGGTTGGAGTCGGATTTTCGAAATATCGGTTTGCAAGAGATTGGACCGATACTAGGATTTCCGGTTGCAATTCTATACCGATACCCGTTTGCAAGAGATTGGACGGGTAGGAACTATCCTAATCTAGATCGTGGACCGAGTTTGCAAGAGATTGGGCTCGGTGCGCGATTGGACGATGATGTTGATCCTAATGCTAGCTTCCATAGGGTAGGGTTTGCAAGAGATTGGACCCGACCCTAGGATAGCTATAGACTGGCAACAGCGCGAGAGCGTGAGCTTGGTTCTACATTCAGTTGCAACTAGTTCATCTGAATTCTCATTCTAGCAATTTTGATACCGATGAACCACATTTAAGAAGTATGGTGTGTAGCGGGGATTCCCCATTCCCTAGACGTTCTTTATTTGATTTGATATTTCGCACATTTGTCTGACGATTGTGACAGGATCGCCAAAGGCAAAATTCTCTTCTTAAATAGCCAGGTTGATCGGAGCAAGCACAGTCATTCGTCCTCCCTGTGTTCGATATCCCGCTCGCTGCTACACCGTGCACTTGCGGTAAAACTACAACCGTTCTTTTGGGTCACGTCCCGGAGCGATCAAGCATGTCTCATAAATGATGCATCAGTCTCCCTAAGTTATCAAAAGCGAATACCTTACGATTTGGCGAAGGAAAATTTTTGATATGCCGTTATTGGATGTTGTGACGGCATACCTTCGTGGATATCTTGTAAAGATAATTTCCACATTTTCTTAAAAGCCCTGAATAGACTTCGGGACGTCTATTCAAATGAAGAAACAATAAGTATAATAAATAAATGTACAACCAAGAGAATCACTTGACAAGTCAATGATTCCTACTAAAGGTTGTTTTTGCATCTGTGCAAAGAACAGGATTAGAGATCTTAGTTGTAGACAACTAACATCTCATCGGATCTCCTGAAGAGAAAACCGAAATAAATGTACAAGCCTGACTTTTAAACATGAAATAAAAAGACCTAGGCAAATATAAAGTCATGGCTCATAGAATCCTGTTACAAACACCCAGAAGTGCGTTGGAGATATTAAAAGGACCATCGTCATCCAAAGTACACCTACGGTGGTACACTTACTGGATGAACAAAAAGAACCATTCCGATCGCTGGAAGAGGGGGAGGATATAACTGGTCCTAAAGTCCCTTATCTTAGTGTAATCATGCACTCCTGGCTAACTGCATGTGTCCCGGTATAGCGATTGCAGTAAACTCATTAGCCAGAGATAGTTGGCACCTAAAAAGGGCCATTAGACCTGAGTTAAGCCTTCTGCGCTTCCTCCAAGGCTCGAAATATTTGGACTTACAAAATGTAGTAGCATCCTCCAATGTTTATGCAAATGCAGGTTTCAGGTCCAGTCCCTATGCTGAGAAATCACAGAACGGGTACCCACAGTGGGATGGCCATCCCCTGCAGATCTGCAAAGCAACCTATGAAGGCAACATCATCCTATCATTCCGAGATCCTCACCATTCCAGAATCACACCAATGGTGTATTTGAGGGCGCCTGGTGGTACATCACATCCCAGTGACGACTGGGATAGAGGCTGGTTCTGTGGAGCTGACCATATAGTCTAAAGACCACATCAGAGGCGACGAAACTTAGCAACCTCTTCAGAGTTTCTGGATTCAGCAGCTGCTTGATGGTGATAAAATTCGTAATCTGTGTACATTTTCAGAATATTGTAAATAGGAGTGATGAGATAAGCCTACGAGATCTGAAAGCCTAAGAGCTTTTACAGATCAGGGGGAGTTGACCGAATTTGTACTCTTTTCCCTTAGCCATGGTTTTTCCCACTGGGTTTTCCATAGCCAAAGGTTTTAACGAGGCAAATCACATCAACTCTGGATCCTGAAGTATCCACCCCTCAGTGACGCTCAGAATCCAGAAGTATTCATGAGCAGAGTCACTTGTACAAATCAGGGGGAGCTAAAGAGCGTTTGCACTCTTTTTCCTTAACTATGGTTTTTCCCATTGGGTTTTCCATAGCTAAAGGTTTTAACGAGGCAAACCTCACCAACTAAGGATCCCGAAGTATCCACCCCATGTGAGACTCTTATTACGCTCAGAATCCCGAAGTACTCTTGAGCGGAGTCCACACCTATGGCTGGATAAGGGGGAGTGTTGTGAATGGAAATAACTAGAGTCGGTTAGGATTGCGGGTATCTTAGAGATACGCCCATATCTATGTATTCGATGTATCTACTCTCCTACAATGCCTATAAATAAAGGGCTGGGGGTTCCTCCCCCAGTAGTTGATTCATAACATAAATCAGTGTGTAATAATAATAAAATAGGCAGTGGTCTAAATGCAAAAAACTTGGAGGCAAAGTGCAAAAAGTACAATGATAGATCTGTAAATAGTGTACAAGTGCAAAAAATACAATGACAGAGCTGTAAATAGTGTACAAAAGAAGTGGCTTTTGTGGTTCAATGGAAAATGGATGGCTCCAACGAGCAATTGCTCAGATTGCATTTTTCCCCCTCCCATTTGGGGCGCAACATTGAGACCCATCCAGCGCGCTTTACTGCTTTCTGATGTATCAAAAAAAGAAAATCAATGGCAAAAATGAAATTAAGGTAAAATGCTCCACATCCACACACCAAATTGCAACCATCCCCTCACTCCCTACGTGGGGGATGAGATAACACACTCTTCCACCCTTTTTATAGGACAAAAATGTGTCCTAGTATGAGAAATGTGTCTTCATCCTATTAGGTATTGGTGTTTCATACCAATATTATTTTGATAATGATCACAACATTATGTTGTTGCTAATGTCTCTCATGTTTTAGTCGCATAGTTAACAAATGAAGAATATCATTTGTGGATACTAAATGCTGGGTGCAAGGATGGACACCAAGAGAAGCAATGCCAAAGCTTTGACTCAATGGATGCCAAGCTTGGAGATGATGGGGAGCATCAAGGCATCAATGATTGAAGCCATAGACTCCAAGGGAAACAATGTAATTCATGTAATTTCATTTAATTGCTTTTCTCTTTTTTGTGCCTAGGTTTAATTGTAATGCCTTTATAGATGAACTAACTCATACATGCTCATGCATTTTCCATCATTAGTGAGCATTAGGATTATCATAGAAACCATCCCAATAGGTTCACCATGCCTTAAACTCAAACTGGAGTTTTTGGCTCTCCAACAGGCGACCGAAGAAGGAAGGACATGCGACTGTGTGATTCCAGACGCCTAGCCAGCCTTCTACAGCCGGGTATTGTGCACTAGCTCAAGTCAACTTTTATTGACTCTATCTGGAGCAATTGGAGACAGACGACTGAAGTTCATATTACAGGCGCATGTCTTCCATCAGGCGGCTGGGATTTGTTGTCCAATCGTATATGTGCCAAAGTGTGTAACTTGCATTTTTTGGGTTTCATCTACTCTACAAGGCAGTCGACTGATGAGAGGGTTTCATTCGCATGTCAAATTACGAGAGCCTGAGAATTGGTCATATATCGTCTAAAGGTGCTAGTGCAAAATTTGCATTTTTCTCAGCTCCATTCCTTCCCATGTGATAGTCGCCTGCAGAAGGATATTCAGGCGCATGCACCTTGTACAGGCGCCTGTGTAGTCTTCTACAGTCGCATGTCCTGGCTAGATTATAGCAGTTGGAATTTTTATATATGTTGACCAGTTGACTGTCAGTTATTCATCAGTCGACTGTCTGTGCCGTAAATTGCCAAAATTGAGCCGTTACCGATGTTCTATTTCGGTCTTTTTGCTTGGGTTTGAGGGTTCCTTTGGGCTTCCTATATATATGAGAGGGTTGAGTTCATTAGAACTTCCTGGAACTATTGAAGACCATTTGAGAATCATTAAGACACTCTCAAACTCTCGCATTTCCCTCTCATGAGCATTTCTCTCTTCATGCACTGAAGTCAAACTCAAGGGAAATCATCTAAGTGCAATCAAGCTAAATCTCAAGCACTTGGTCTTCCTCTTATATGCATTCATCTTCATATGAGTACGTTAATCTCAATGCATATGTAAGAGTATTTATTTTACTTTGTTTTCTTTAAACCCTAGCTTTCTATGTGAGAGCTAGTTACTATATGTGTGAGAGCGTATAACCTTCTGTGTGAGGGTTGGTTGAGATCTCTCTTTGTGAAAGTTTGAATCTCTATGTGTGAGAGCAAAAGTCTCTCTATGTGAGAGCAAGGATTTCTCTGGGTGAGAATCCAAATCATCTGTGTGATGTATCTCTATGTGGGATCGTATTCACTTCTCTTTGTAAGAATCATAGTGGATATTGGTGTGGCTGGACGTACCCAAGTTTGGGGAACCAAAGTAAAATCGTGTGTTTGTGTTTGGATTGATTGTGTTGATTAATTCATCTTGCACTTATTTTTCCGCATTTGCAAGTTAAATTGTAATTGCACGATTTATTGTTATTACTCTATTCACCCCCCTTACCTTCCCCCTCTAGAGCGTGTTGTTAGTATTGCAAGGTAGACGGTTGTAATGGCCCAGAGTGCCATATACATTAGGGCCTATCTTTTGTGTGATATATAGTGTATGTATTGATGTATTATTATGGGTGCATTGTATATTAGTGGTGATGATGTGATTTGTAACAAGGATGTGCTAGTAGTAGTAGTAATGTTAGATATTATCATTAGTATCATTGGATTTCTTTGATATGTAGTGTAGTGTGTTAATGATGTTGTAGTATGGTAATAGTATTATTATTATTATGATTATGGTTATGTTATTTATTAGTATTCTTACCTTTCATGAGTAATGGCATGTTGGTACTTATGGTTGTAATTAGAAGAGGCCATGTGTTAGGAAGTGAGTTAGTGCAGGGGGCTTAGTGTGAAAAGGGTTATGATTAGTGGCATTGTCACGACCGGTTTCGTTAGCTACGAGTATTTCTGAAGCTGCGAACTTTTCATGTTACCATATGAAATACCTTAGGGTCGTTATTCGATGTGTGTTGAGTCTGTTTTATCATTTTAACTAGCCTATATTATTATTTTAGTCGCACGAGTCAGCATAACATTTAATTGGCATGAAAACGTAAAGTGGCTAATGTTATACAAAGGCTAAAAGTCATTTTAAATTAGAACCAGACTAGACTAATCTCTTTATAACTAACTAAATCATTTTTTAAGATCAAACTAGATCTTTTCAACAACCAAGATCTTTTGTTTTTCCCATCATTTCGCAACGACACAACCACCCATCACATGCAACTGCCCCCATGAGACCCCCCACGTTCACGCACGTCTGTTTCCCCTCTCCCTCTACAAACAGAACCCATGCTAGAGCCCATCCCTCTTCTCTCTCCCACGCTCCCCTCTCACCCACGTCCCTTCTCTCTCCCTAACCCACTCTAAAACAAACCCATGGAATCACGTGCCCCCTCCTATATTTTTAAAACCCTAAATAACTCTACACCTAAGCCTCTCCCATTCGGTGGAAACCCAAGCCCCACCGCCCGAACCTCTCACCATTCTGCCTCAGCCCGTCACCCCAAAGCCCCACTGCCGTCTCTAGCAACCCGTCGCATCTCCCCCTTCATCCGAGAGCCCACGACCTCCCCGTCGACCTTCACCTCCACCACCCTGCAACCCAAACGGACCCCGCCTCTGACTTCTTCCCGTCCGACGCCATTTACGACAAGACACCGAACTCGGACCGCCGCCACCTCGACCCGCCTTCAAACGCAACGACCTTCAACCTTTCACCTCACATCTCCCTCCTCAAAATAAAACCCGCAAGCACCTCCCCTCTCAACTCTCAGCCGTGCGGCGATCTTCCCACTCCTCCTGTGTGTAGCCCCTCTTTCCATGCACGGCCATCTTCTCCCTCACATAGACTCTGGCCAGCCCACCTGGAAACTGCCGCCACATACCTATCCACACCTCCGCACGCCACCAGTCCATGCCAACAAGCCCTCTGCTTTCCTCCCCTACCTCATCGTACCCCCTCCATTCTGGTGAACCCTTCCCTGGCCGCCGAGCAACCCATGCCACACCCAGTCGCCCTTCATTTCTCTTCTCTGCTCACCACCCTCCTCCCTCCGGACCTCCCCCGTGCTTTCAGCCCAGCTCGCACCCCTCCAATCCCTCCTCCGCCCGCTGAAGCCTGCACCCCCTCCAAAACAGCTTCCCGCCGACCACCTCCCTCCGTACGACTCCGACGGGCTCTCCTAGCCGTTGCACTCCGCTGCCAGCGCCGACGGTACCCCTGATCGGCAGCTCCTTTCCCTCTCTCTTCCCCCGCTTGAGCCGCTGCTGTCGACCGTGCCCCTCTCCAGTCTGTCGGCCGCTCCTCGCTGCCCGCCGTGCGTCCGACATCTGCAAACAAGAACGTAAGTTGTAATTGTATGCGTTGCTTGTTGTGTATTATAATGTGATATGTACAAATATTATATGCATACATACATACACACACACACACATAAGCTTAAGCTTTTACACTTCATCCTACTGTGTTACTACTAGGGGAGAGCACGGTCTCAAACCAACGGTTTGGGACCTAAACCGAACCAGACCGTATAAGTAGTGGTTTCTCAGAGGCCAGACCAACCCAGACCGCCAGACCGACGGTTTCACTGCTTGGAGCGGTTTGGTTCGGGTTGGAACCGCGGTTCAGACATATGATGACGGAAGATCCCCTCGTATACCCAATTTTGCTAAATATAGACTGCCATTAAAATAATTTCATGACACGTGATGTTTTTCTGATATGGCAAGCTGATAGCAAATTTTACAACTGGATGTCAGTATAAGACATTTTAGGACATATATTCTTCTTTCCTCTTTCCTCCCCCTCCATCTTGGGGGACACCATGGCGATCGTCCCCAGATTAGGTGCATGTCAACAGAATCTTGCAAATGCAACAAAAATCGACATACAATGACCAGACCGTTTTACACTATTTTTCAGGATATAAATATAAATTAAAATACATGACGACGACGACGACGATGATGATATAAAACACACAAGTTAAACCACTTCTGTTGATACAATTGGTAGGCCAGAGGCTGTCACAATGCCCAACTCCTGCTCATATTAAAGGATTATGTTTCAACTTGGAACACAAAATTCATTGCGCACTTGTAGAATATGCGTGAGAAATGATTACATGACCACGAAGAAAAAATATTACTTGTAAAAACATCACGTGTGTATCAGAAAAATAATTGCTCGCAATATATTTATTAATTTACAACTGACAGGCTGAAGAGTGAAGGCTGGAGATTGAAGAAGGCAGGTAGCCAAATAGGGCCGGCACGGCGCCACTTAGTCTAAATGCCTTAGGCTAGGGTTCCTAGGGACTAGGGTTAAAATCCCAACAGATTTTCAGCATAATATATAATATACGTTAGGAGTCGGTTCGGTTCGGTTTAAGCGGTTTCCACAGGGTGAAACCAAACCAGACCATATAAGTGACGGTTTCCAACGATTGAGACCAAACCAGACCGATAGAGCGCGGTTCGGTTCGGATTTTGGCTCGGTCTGGTTCGGTCCGGTTCGGTTCGGGCGGTTTGAGCAAACCGTGCTCACCTCTAGTTGCGACATTGTTGGATGCTTTATCATTTAAATTACTTAGTAGGCTTCAGAACTCTATGAGTCTATAAAGCAGATTCCCAAGAGTAGATGAATGGTTACATCTTGGCAGTAGTTTATAATAGTTTGGGTACTCATTTGTGAATGGAAAAAAATTGAGCAGTACTCTTCTTATTGCAGTTAGTATATTAGGCAGGTTAGTAAGTATATATATAAACTTGTTAGTTTCATTATATGACGATATAAACCGCATGTTATAAGTTAGCTAATATATATGATACTGTTACATTATAAATATGTTCGGGTGATTTCGAACTGTACACATCGGAAATATGTAATAAGACTAGTTATTGTCTTTTCTTAGATATCTATCAGCCACAGTGTAATAAGGTAGTCCTTATGCCAAATAGTAGCCTAGGTTCATTGCTAAACATGTAGCTTCTTGTGAACCTGTGATAACAGTAAGATATACATTGTTATTAAATTAGACATATTAGCAGTAAGTTATATATATATATATATATATATATATATATATATATATATATATATATATATATATATATATATATATATATAGTATGAAATGCTAGATGGTTGGTGTTATAGGCAGATTTATTATTGTTTATTGGTTTGACGATAGGTTTTAATGACGCATATATGCAGCGCCCGGGCCGTTGCAATCGCCTGGTTACTCCAAAACTATCAAAAATAGGCAAGTGCACAAATTTATAAAAATTATCGAAGCATTAATGTTTAATTGCATCTCTCTGTGCGTGCGTGTGTGTGGACCCCTAATAAGTAACTTGATAATGCCATGTGAACAACACGAAATACTAAAACAGACTTGATTGATGAATTGCATTGCACAGCCTGCGGGCAATAGGGCAATCACCTAGCAGAGTGAGTGATCCCTTGTACGGATACACAGCATGCGGGCAATAGGGCACTCACGTGACTCACCTAGCAGAGTGAGCGACCCCTTGTATGGACACACGGCCTGCTGGCAATAGGGCACTCACTTAGCAGAGTGAGTGATCCCTTGTACGGACTTGTCTTGTGCACTTGGGTTGGGATAGGGTTGAGCATTCCCACGGGTTGGAGGGTTTGATCCCCATCGAATCGTAAGGCGTGAACCCTCTTGACACACACCGTCTTGTCTTATCTTGTCTTGTAGCTGGTAGTACACGCTACGGCCATTGCCATGCCACGTTTACTTTCTTGCATCGTCTTTTACTTCTCTGCATGTCCATATAAATTGCCATGCTCATTACTTTACTTTTGCTTTAGAACTGCCATGCTAGAAGTAACATTATCTGC